>JAQBSW010002903.1:0-93589 GCA_029291075.1 Eudiplozoon nipponicum
GTTGAGTTGAGTTGAGTTTAATGGAATTAATTTAATTTATAAAAAAATCTTTTGGGTTCTAACAAACCAGTATGCAATCTCCTCTGAGTTTCTTAGCAGGTGCCGCGCGTAAAAGACATTTTTTTATTAGGTAAACCGGGAATTTGAGGATTACTGCAATATGATTAAAATTTAAAAAATTGCTAATCTGAAAAAATAATTTTAAATGTAGATAAATCACGGATATTCGTGTATTTCAATCCATATAGTTGGCTTACAGTTATTCTATAAGTGTCATTTTAGATTAGAGTATACATATGTGTGTGTATCGGATTTTTTGTGCGTGTGGGGGGCGAGGTTGATATTTTTGTGTATACATGCGAATATAAGAGAATAGGTATGAAGAAAGGATATTAGGGCAAACAATAAAAAATAAGTAAACGAACATTGGTTGCGCGGGTGGTGATAACAATTATTATAATCAAGGTTGCGGTCTTGATATAAACACCTGACCCATTAATTACTTACATATGTCAGTATAAACACTATACAATTCTTAGTTTATACTGACATATGTAAGTAATTAATGGGTCAGGTGTTTATATCAAGACCGCAACCTTGATTATAATAATAAAAAATACTTTAGGAATTAAAATAAATATAAATAGATCTGTCTTGAATGAGGATCACGCATTTGCCACAAGTTGGCTTTTTCCTGTGAGTAGGGTGTAAACCCTCTAGATGGAAATGGAAATGAATTCCCATAAATTGTGAAAAATTCGGAAAATATTGTTCCAAAGTCATTTTCAAACCAACCGCTGATGGAGGGCTTCAAAATGAAGGTACAAGTGAGAACCCGTCAATCAAGGTAAAAAAATCGATGTAAATGAGTTAAGATTTTACCGACCTACGAGAGCTATCAAAGGAAGTAGCGGAAGGATAACAAACAAGAAGGACAGATCTGCGCAATGTACATCACCAATTAAACATTATGGGATGTCATGTGAAGCAGAGTTTCCATCTGGTTCTAACGGCGAGAAGGCTGTTCAGTTTAAATAGTTTTGTGCACGCATCACGCGTGACACGGCTGCAGTCAGGAGCATAAAATGTGTGCTGCTTACGCCAAGCGTATATAAGTTGTGCAACCGCAAACAGCTGATCGTGCGAGTGGTAGCAACAATTATGCAAATCAAGCATCATTACAAATGTATCTGGGCGTTCGCAGAAAGCAAAAAAACCTTCATTCACACATACAAATACGAACATTGGTTGCGCGGGTGGTGATAACAATTATTATAATCAAGGTTGCGGTCTTGATACAAACACCTGACCCATTAATTACTTACATATGTCAGTTTAAACTAAGAATTGTATAGTGTAGAAAAGGCAATTCATCCAGTAGACCGGTTTCGTCCTTATTGGGAACTCATCATGTACTGGCCAGAATTTGCCGCGGACAGGACTCGAACCTGGGCACGTCTGCTTCGGAATCTGGTGCTCTAACCACTGAGCCATCCTGTCGCACACTACACACAATTTCAATCATGCAGTAACTAGTGTTACTCGGGTAGTTTCTTTCTTTCATGATTATGACCAGAGCACATCGCCATCTTCATAACGAAGATCAAATCAAAATGCTCACCCTGGTTGTAACGCTTACATTGTGCTTGACTGACGGTGATTTAGCTATGTTGTTCGACAATTAGTTAAATACAAAATGGGATTGGTGTCTACTTCAAGCTCGCAAACTCGATTTAAAGTCTTGATTGGAAATACTGGAAAAAAGTTTCTATGCAGTGACGAGAACAAACTTCTGTCAGAGTGTGCATTGTACATGCATGTTATGCATTTACGCAATCATTGCTTGCGAGGGTGGTGATTGAAATCATTTAAATAAATTTTACGAACTTTAGAAATTCGCCGTTCTCGTTATCTGACGACAATTATGCAATGCATGATTTCCGAAAGAATTTAACAATTTTCTTGCGGATTATTAACAGTCGTTGATTGCATAATAATAAGCTACACAAGTTTTCGTTTCATACCGATCCATATGTGCGACGTCTGTGTCATCATATTCTTTTGCAAGGTGTTTTCTGACTGATTGCACAGTGCGGACGTAAAATTTAGAGTTGCCAAGATTTTCTTTCCTGGGTTGTCGCATTGCATTATAAATTTCGCAAAGACCCAATTGATCCACATTTTCACAAGTACGCATCGAGTTTGCCTTCATGTCATCTACAGAAATGACATTTCTTGTTATATTGTATGCAGCGGTTCCTTGTTATGTAACAGATTACTTTGGAGCGGAAATTTGGAGTCTAGTGATTAATGGCCACTAAGTAGGAATTGATCGGATGTTTGAGACAATGTCCACTTTTCATTCGACTTTGGTGTTAACCCCCGATCTGAAAACAGTTGAAATGACTGTGAGATCATTTTGGATGTGAGGACCAAACGGATCTTCGCGAAACTGGTATTGCAAAGCAACAACCCATGAAAGCAACTCTAAACATGTCATCCTTAATCGATTTATTATTTTATGTACAATAAGGTGCAGTAGATAAATTTCGAATAAAAATTAGTAAATTAAGTTTTGTTCAACTTTTTTATACTTTTTTTCAATACTTGGCGATTTACTATTTGAGACCCTAAAAACCCCAAACTTGTAATTGGCGGCAAATTATGGCCAGTACGTGATGAGTTCCAAATAAGGACGAAACCGGTCTACTGGATAAATTGCCTTTTCCACACTATACAATGCTTAGTTTTTTCTGACAAAATGTATGCTCAGAATGGGTCAGGTGTTTTTATCAAGATCTCAACATTGATTTAAATAATTATTATCGCAACACATTTAAGAGAGATCAACTAGGCAATTAATAATAAATTTAAAAACGAGCACATCTTTATCGTCTTTGATTTGCAAATCGTTTAAAGAGGCAACTGTTAAACAGTTAAATTCTGTTTGATGCGGAGATCTAATACATGCATGCAAGTATGTAATAGGTGTTGCGCAGCTAGTAACAAATTAGTTCTGTTGTGACCAGAATGATAAACCAAAGGCAGCATGAACGGAAAGTATAATCTCAAGTGCACATTCGTTTCGTGCTTACTGGCGCCTCATCAGTGGGAGCTGGTACTGTTCCCTAAATACAATATATATTTGTTCAAATAACGGTGGATAATTAGACGATAATTTCATCAGAGTAGTTCGCATTTATGTATAAATAAATATTCATTTGCATATAGAAATATATATATATATATATATATATATATATATATATATATGTGTGTGTGTGTGTGTGTGTGTGTGTGTGTGATGAATTGCAGTTTCAATACACTGTCAGTGTTGTAGCATTGACATGTCTGCCGTATGCAGAAATTCGCCGATGAACGTACACAAAACTCAGAGCATTTAAATGTTTGATTGTTCTACATTTCTTGACCAAGTATATGGTGAGAATAGTGAACTATACCGACTCCTACTGATGAGTCGTCACTACGCACGAGACGCAAGTGAACATGAACAAAATCTATTCTTCATGCCGCCTTAGGTTCATTCTTCCGGGATTCAAAATGAAGGGGCTAGTGCGAGCCCATCAACTGAGGCCAAAAATCAGTGCATCTGGAAATGTAAAGCATTCAGGATTTCAACGATCTACGTGTGCTATCAATTGTCCCGCATAAGAAAAATGCCGCGAGAATACACACAAGAAGGAGAGCACTGCGCAATTCACGTCGACATTCGATCTGATTTGTTGTTAGGTGGGCAACACCGAATACGTAGTCGCGAATTTAGTAGCTCTTTGCAACAAACGGAATGTACACTGTTATAATGTTAATGAAGTGAGACCACAAAACGTGCAAAATTTAGAGCACGAACAAAAACGAAGGTTGATCATTGGACTTCAAATTTGTTATCTATCACGACGATTAGGCGGAATGTCAGGCACATCCAAACTCTCTCTCTCTCTCTCACACACACACACAAACAATGAAGAAACTCCATACACATAACTAGAAAAAGATTGACAGAAGTACTTGGATCGATAGAAGAGAATTCAAACGTTGGTTCCACGCGAGCCAGTCAAATTGAGTCAGCATATGGTGAATGCACAACGAGAATCGGATCGATTGTGGAGCAAATTCAAAGTGGTGTGTGGTGTTTGTGCATATTTAATTGTGTTTATTTTCTTCTATCAATAATAAATACAAATTTGTTTGGTGAAATGATGTCATATTTACGGAGAAAATTAGCTAACTGATTGCATTCGAGGCGAGATTTGAAGCTTTTGCCGGAAAGCTTTCGACTCGCCAAGTTCGTGAAACGGAGCCCATGTCAAAAGTCATGTTATTAGTGCAATATTGTGCAACGCGGATATGCTGTGACGTCACCGTCTGACTGATTTCATTATGATGGCTACTTATTCGCTATTACACACATTCTGATTGGAAATTACATCGTAAAAATTACTCGACCAAACGTAGAATTTGATTTCGGCCTGATTAGCGGATCCTATTCACGAGTGGCCGTTAGGGTCAGCATTACCGATGACAGGCCGAGTGCATACACGCCTACAGGCTAAGACGTTTGGACCAAGAATGAATAGATAGGCTTATTTTATGCGGCGGTATGTAGCTGCAAGATAAGCACTGCCGTCACAAATTGCACACTGAATTTGAATAAGCGAAGCTAAGTTCCCTACTTAGGTCGGGCATCTACTTAATTCTGCTATGCCTATATTCAATTTTCGGAGAATTAATACGTAGGCAGACATGTGTTAGGGTATTGCGCACCTAGTGACAAATTAGTTTAAACAGAACCAGAAAGATATGCTAAAGTCAGCATGCACAAATTGTGTAAATTGTGTTTTCCGTCGTACTCTGGTGATGCTCATGGAAGGTCGAAACGCGTCAGTGCGTGCGACTGCCGGTAGTTTTGGTTATGTTGTTCGACGACTGGTTAAATACAATGGGATTGGTGTTTACTTCAAGCTCGCAAACTTGACTTGAATGATTGTGTAAATTCATGTCGGCCATATGGCCTAGTCCACTTATTATTTGATTAATAAATGTGGGACATTTGGACGGTGCGATCTACTATACAAAAGTGTATTACAGCAGTGATGATGGAGTCAATTTGCATAGAAATCGTTCAGCAATGCAACTTCAAAGCCAAATCAATTTTCTTCTTATTACCAAATCCCAGTCTCCAAGCCATAAATATTAGTAATCTTTCTAGGTTTCTTCTTTGACATTGAATTGTAGGAGGCTGTGTGCGAAAATGAATCTATTATTGCATTACTGCAAATTCGTTTAACAGATCCACATTTCCTAACCGAATATGTAATGAGTGTGGGCATAGAGCTCGACTCCCATTAATGGGTCACTATTAAACACTAAACTTCGCACATCCTTCTAATCTTATTTGAACTTAAGTATTACTATTTGCTAATTCAAGTTTGCGTGCTCGAAGTAAACACAAATCCCATTGTATTTTACCAGTCTTCGAACATAACAAAACTACTGTCAGCCGCAACGCACCAACGCGTTTCGATCTCCTTCCATGATCATCATCTGAGTACGACGGCAAACTGACTAGGAACGCAATTCCTAATACACAATTGCACATATATTGGCTCTCCGTAAAAATGAATATAGATATTTTTCGTATTTATATACATGTTGGCAGCGTGGAAAGAACAGATAAATGTGCAGCCGAGCTTTAAGTATGTAATGCAAAGAAAAATTTCATTTGATTCAGCAACATAAACCAAAGCAGAGGAGTACTAAAACGAGGTGAAATTCACAACAGCATGCGTTTCTTGTATTCGTCAGTAGAAGATAGAATCACTCGAACCAACTACTAATTAAGTATTAGGTGTTGCGAATCTAGTAAAAATTAGTTCAGTTGTGACCAGAAGGATAAACCAAAGGCAGCATGAACGGAAAGTATAATCTCATGCACATTCGTTTCGTGCTTACTGGCGACTCATCAGTAGGAGCCGGTATTACGCCGTTTAACCACTATATATTCGGTAGAAGAATGTGGAATAATAGGACGGTACAATCTCCCAGACGAATGTGTAAACCTGTAATAGTGAAGCTAACATAATCTAAAGTCAACGACAATACGACTTCAATGCTAACTCACACTATATAATATATATTCCGAATCTGTAAAGGATACTAACACTATGGCTATTGTGTTAGTAACTGATACCTTTTTTGAAATCGATGAGTACCGGATACTAACACTATGGTTTCCGAGTCGGTACATGATACCAACCTGATGGATATAAATTTATGCTAAAGTTCACCCAAATTGAGAATTACAACAATTTCTGAACACCTGCTACTCCAGTAAATCCATACACTCTGGCCTTGATCGATATCAGTTATCAAATTTCGTGGTAATCAAGACACGCTTTTTGCATATTGCATATAATGTTAGATGCTGTTTGTGCCCGAAATCTAATGTTTCTTCAGTCAGGAGACACAATAAACTACGCATTTTATAGAGCTGAAAATGCAATTCATCCAGTAGATCGGTTTCGTCCTCATTTGAATTCGACCAACGTTCAAGCTGACATTGGTTTATCCTTCTGGTCATATTTGAATTAATTTGTTACTAGTTGCGCAACATCTAATACACAATTGCATATGTATATTAGTTCTTCGCCACAAGCAATATCTAGTTATGCAATGTTTCAGCAAATAGAAGGCAATAAAAAGTTCCAATTTCGAATACGTGTGCTTATTAGCGACAAGGTGTAAGTAAAATTTTGTTTGTAAGTTTGCAGAAATGCAGTTCAACTGCTTCTGAATGTAGCGATGCCACGGTTGGAAAGTTAGACGAAATGACAGAAATCTGGTCTAACCAGTTGGAGCTATTTGAACTCTGGAATTGCTAAATGGATGATTTCTAATCTTTGCCAACACGACCCTTTTCAAGGTCACTATTTTAATTTTCCATTTAGTGTTGTATTAATGTAATCGTAGCGCAGGTGTGATCACACCTATTATTGCTTTATGTGGATGTACTGAGCGTTTATGGTTATCATTGGCTCAATTCGGCGCTGCTACTTTAATTGTAACTCATGAGACGGCGCAGACTTCGAATGTGTTGTAGATTTTGTGCAACGTTTCTGAATAATTCGCCAGATTCAAGTGGCATGTAACATTGTTACGCAGTGCAACAATTTACTATTTATTTTTACGTTAATTAGCTATTGTTAACTGGAAATTGTGTATGCCAATTTAGTGTAATAACTTTCATTTGAAACATAGTTTAGTCAGCAAATTTATCGCAATTATTGATCTACTTTTAAGCACACCACACACGAAGATGCTAGCGCGAGACAAACAGAAAGGCATGCACCTTTGCGCACTGCATTGACTTCAAGTGTCCTCTTTAATATTTGCAATGACCACCTCGCTTTTTGCTCATCCTTGTCTCAACATTAGAAATTTGATTTTTACCTGATACAATAAACATGTTTCTCGTCCCAACTTGTGTGTTTTTCATTACGGGATCTGTTCTGGCACATGCATTCTCATTAGATTTTATCACATAGACATTGGGGAAATTAATGTTACCTATGTTAGACTAGACGAGATCGTATTTGGCCCACGAAGAGGTACTCGAAATCAAGACTCGCAGATTTTCACAAAATCGTTCAGGTAAACAGCGGAAGCCTAAAAACAAGCTCACGTGAGAAATGGCGAAGGAGTAATTTGATTTAACAGCATCAAGATGGAATGTTTACAAATTTTATTTAATACCTCAAATCCATAGACCAAATTGCAGCTAAGAAAGACGACTAAATTTCGGTTCTCTTCAACAGAGCCTTGTTCGTTTTATTAAGTTTTTTAGTTTGGTGTTACTAGCTTCTGGGCAAATGTACCGTCCCATACTTGGCCTAGAAGATTTTGATTAATCCGATATTAGAAATAGAAATTATAAGCCAAACCACAACAATTTAGGGGCACTTGACTGTAATTTCGTCTGCACCTGACCAGAGAAAGCTCACTGAAATAGCAGTTCCATTGCAAAGGAAAGCCGTTGACACGCTCTGCCCATTGGGTTAAACCGGCTGTGGAAAATATCTAACACTCCCCAGACGAGGCTATTCCATTCGACATGTGAAAATGATAAAGTACACCGCGAATTCTGATAGCGGGGTAGTGACTTCTTCAAAACAAAATTTTCACCTCAATCAGTGATTTTACACTTTCCACAAACAAACATACAAACATAAAAACATACATAAATACATTCCTACATACATACATACATACATACATACATACATACATACATACATACATACATACATATATACATGCATACGTACATACATACATGCATACATACATACATACATACATACATACATACATACATACATACATACATACATACATACATACATACATACATACATACATACATACATACATACATACATACATACATACATACATACGTACATACGTACATACATACATACATACATACATACATACATACATACATACATACATACATACATACATACATACATACATACATACAGACATACATACATACATACATACATACATACATACATACATACATACATACAGCATACATACACAAATAAATACATACAGCATACATACACAAATACATACATACATACATACATACATTAATACATACATACGTACAAACATGCATACAAACACACATACATACATACATACATACATACATACATACATACATACATACATACATACATACATACATACATACATACATACATACATACATACATACATACATACATACATACATACATACATACATACATACATACATACATACATACATACTTACATACCTACATGCATGCATACATACATACATGCACATACATACATACATACATACATACATACATACATACATACATACATACATGCATACATACATACATACATACATACATACATACATACATACATACATACATACATACATACATACGCACATACATACATACATACATACATACATACATACATACATACATACATACATACATACATACATACATACATACATACATACATACATACATACATACATACATACATACATACATAAATACATAAATACATACATACATACATACATACACACATTCATACATGCATATGTATATTTAAACTCAATATTTTGCGGTGTGTAAGCATTCAGGTTATCAATGCCGCGTTTTGCGTACGCGGGTAATAGCTGTACACGGGCAGTTACACAAAGATCCGATTTGTCACTATTTCCAATTTTGTTTTGTCTTTGATCGGGTTGACTCATTTTTACTTCAATTGGAAATGCGGTTCTATCACATCTTTGTTTACTGGCGACGTTTCGGTGCCTACTTTCCAGCACCATCATCAGGCAACACAACACTGATCACAATAGCAGATTTAAGCAAATGTGGTAACCTCGTTCCAAAACCATTCTATTTATATATATTTGACTCAACACTATTTTAATCATAGAATTTGTCTCAGTAACTAAACTCAATATATAACTTTTTATAATTAGCAGACCAATCATTACCTCACCTATACCTCATCTCATCTCGTATGCAGAATATTTTAGGGGAGAGAGACAGTATCGAACCTTTTGTTATTTGTTATAACTGTATTGCTACTATGTCACGGTAATCAAAATTTAAAAATGCTAAAACTAAAACCTTGACTATCATATACTGTATTTTATTTAAAGCCGGGAACTCTAATGTATACAATGGTGTGTGAGGTATTGCGCACATAGCAACAAATTAGTTCAAATATGGAGCAGCAAGTAACGTAGATGGATGGAGAGTGAATGTTATATCGACGCTTAGGTGAACGATTAAAGAGAGAAAGATAGAGATAGCCTGGACAACTAACGTTTTTCAAAAAACTAATCGTAAGCACAATGCGAAGTTAATCAACTATTGGAAATAATTGCATAAGAATATTTGCTGATATGACTAAAATACTTCATTACATATATATCTAAATATAATATCGTAAAACCTTTATATATATATATATATATATATATATATATATATATATATGAGAGAGAGAGAAAAAGGACCATTGATAATTATTAAATATGAATAATTTCTATTCTTATTATATATTTATTTATTACGTTAGTCACACCTTATATCAATATATAAAATACATGTCAATATGTATAAAAACATATATATGAATATAAGCAACAGTATGAGACCAACATCCCTAATCCTATATATATTTATATATAAATATTTATATATATATATATATATATATACGTTTGCATATTTCAAATTATTATTTTATTCTTTTCTTACTGTTTTTTTTATTTACCAATTAATCAAATTGTATATTTATTTATTCACACCTTATATAAATATATAAAATACATATAAATATGTATAAAAACATATATATATAAATATAAGCAACAGTGTGAGTCATATATATATATATATATATTATGTGTATAGAATAAACCTATCAATCTACCCATAGGCCTATCTATATATCCGTCTATCTATCACATTTTGGTTTCCTCTTAAAAGGATACATGGTAGCTATTAACCATGAATATCTTCTCTATGACTAACGTATTATACATTTATTAAGATATTCCTACCTTACATAAATATAGAAAATATAAGCGACAATGTAAGTCAAATGTGTCTTATCTAATGTTCTATCTACTAACCCTTGCTAAATCGGTATACCGTCTTTTGGAACATTTTTATTGAGAAAAATAAGTATATAGGAAATTGATATTGGTACAGATCATTCGCAACCAGTTTTCTATAAGCGAGGTTTTTTACTTAGGTTCCCACTTAATTCATGTTCCGCAGCCTCACGTTTTCTGACCATAGAAAATGCTTCATTAAATATTGGGCCCAATGATTTTTCTACCGATGTTACATTCATTACACCTTTTCCTGATTTTATTTCAATTGACTCTCTAATTAGTCTAGTTAATCTGTTGCGGTTGCATAACGCGATGCGTTTACATCCTTCCCAGTCTATTTCATGACCCGTTTCCTTCGAATGCCTAGCTAGGTCTGATCTTTGAATGTGTCCATATTTGCAGGCTGTCTTATGTTCACCTCTACGAACCTTTATAGGTCGCATGGTTTCGCCTATATACCTGAGATTACATTCTTTGCAAGGTATCGCATATACTCCTGATGTCTCGAGGGGTTCTACTCTTTCTTTTTGGTTAGGTAGTTTATTGCCTATAGTAAGCGATTGTCTTAAAACTGTTTTAATATTGTATTTAGCTGCTATTATTCTAATTTTCCTGCTCAATTTAGAATCAGGTAATACCATAATTTTGTGCTTATCCGGTTCCGTTTCCTTCTTTACTTTGTTTATTATATTATTGTTAAATCTCTGTAACATCTCATCTATTAATCTATCTATTATACTTGACGGATAGCTATTTAGTTTGAATATTTCTTTTAATCTCCTCATTTCCTTATCTCTATTTTCTATATCCACTATTCTAAGACTTCTTAATATCATGGATTTAAGAATGCCTATTTTCATTCCATATGGGTGATTTGATAAGAAATTAAGAAGAAGTCCTGAATAAGTCTCTTTTCTAAAAATATCTCTTTCCAATCTGGAACCATTCCGTTTTATTTTCACATCCAAAAAGGGTAATTCATCATTATTCTCTTTTTCCAATGTAAACTTTAATTCACCTAATTGGTTGGCTAATTCGAGGAATTTATTTAACTCATTATCCCCATGATTCCAAATTATAAACATATCATCCAGGAATCTTACATACAAGTTTGGCTTAAGAGGAGATTTTAACAACAGATTTTTTTCAAAATAGTGCATAAAAATATTAGCAACCGGGACTGATAGTGGTTGTCCCATAGGGACACCTTTAACTTGTTTATAAAATTCATTTCTGAACTTAAAGTAGGTGGAGGACATACAAATATTTAAAATTTCCATAATACTACTTAACATCATTTTACTACCTTCTATTATCTCTGGGAACTCTGTTAAACAACGCTTCACACTTTCTAATGCTGCTTGTACCGGGACATTAGTATACATCGATACAACGTCCAGGCTAGCCATTCTATCATTATCATTCAAGTTATATCTACTAATAATGTCAATAAAATGATATGTATTTTTAAAAGTATAATCTAAGAAATAAGTATATTTTCTAATTCTGTTGCATAGAAATTTCGACAATCTATACGTTGGTGAGTTTTGTACATTAACGATTAATCTAAGTGGATTCCCCTGTTTATGAATCTTTACTAGACCATAAACTCTCGGAGGGACTGTGTCACGTTGTATTAATGAATTCCCAAGTCCTGGTTCTAATTCCTTCGACTCAATCATTCTATTAATTATAGTCTTAACTTGTCCTTGTAACTTATCAGATGGATCTTTATTTATTTTATTATAAACCTCTAAATTATTTAATTGTTCATACACTTTCAATTCATAATCTGACCGGTTCATAAGTACCGTTGCACCACCTTTATCTGCCTTGAGGCATATTACTTTATTGGATAATAATTCTGCTCTTAAGCGTTTTAGATCATAACTCTGCTTGCATCTCACCTCTTTGTGCTCTAACACCGCTTTGGACACATCCAATTCAAACCTAGTCTTATCTTTTTCTGGGAGAAACTGGGCAATCTTAACTGTTTCTGTAATTATCTCATTCCTAGGTACGTAATCAATAGGGATCGCAGTATTAAGTCCAAGATTAAGAATTTGTTTTTGGTCTTCCTTGAGATCCATTCTCGATAAATTAACTAAACGTTTGGACATGACCTCTTCAATTCTCCTATTTCTCAAAGGGCAATTAATTCCCAATATTGCTAGTTTTTTTTCATGCCTTTGTCTAATTTTTTTAATTTCATTATCCCTCGTTTTGTCTGTGAAATCTTCAATATGTTTGAAATCCAACATACCTAATCTCGCCAGTAATATGGACCTTATTTTTGTCTTCTCTCTAATCAGTTCAAATTTACGTTTGTTTAGTTTCTTAATCGATATTTTTATTAAATGTAAACAAAGCTCATGCTTAAGAGTATTTCCTACTTTATCCAAAACGAATGAAAGTTTAAATCTAAAACATTTCGGTATAACATTAAATTTTAAACATTTATTAAGGAACGAGGTATTTTCCACTTGCCTAACAATCTGCATCTTCTTCCGCTTGTACTGATTCATAAGTGTGACCACTGTCGCATCATATTTGATCCTCGATAGTTTTTGAACTCAATATTTTGCGGTGTGTAAGCATTCAGGTTATCAATGCCGCGTTTTGCGTACGCGGGTAATAGCTGTACACGGGCAGTTACACAAAGATCCGATTTGTCACTATTTCCAATTTTGTTTTGTCTTTGATCGGGTTGACTCATTTTTACTTCAACTGGAAATGCGGTTCTATCACATCTTTGTTTACTGGCGACGTTTCGGTGCCTACTTTCCAGCACCATCATCAGGCAACACAACACTGATCACAATAGCAGATGTATCAATGCCGCGTTTTGCGTACGCGGGTAGTAGCTGTACACGGGCAGTTACACAAAGATCCGATTTGTCACTATTTCCAATTTTGTTTTGTCTTTGATCGGGTTGACTCATTTTTACTTCAATTGGAAATGCGGTTCTATCATATCTTTGTTTACTGGCGACGATGTATATTCATATATACATATATAAATGCATACGCACATACATACATTCATTCATACATACATAAATACATACATACATACATACATTTATTCATACATACATACATACATACATACATACATACATGTATTCATACCCAGCCAACAGAGAATACATTAATTAGAACATAGTTTCATCCTCATTGACCTACTTGTGAGTATTAATGAGGATTTTAGATAAGATTTGCACCGTTGAAAAACCACTTATTGTTTAATGGCTTCATCGTTAGACCAATGGAAATTTAAACACTTTTGGCACTTGAAGTTTTTTGGCCATTCCCTGCAAGAAATTAAATTGTTCATCGTTAGTTAGGGCTTACAATGGAACTTAAGTACTGCCATAACTTCCCTCGTAACCTTTCGTGTCCTCAAATTTAGTAGACTATCATAGGTTTCACAATGGCATGTAAATTTAAAGTATTATGTAAACTTCTAAATTAAGCGGAATTTTAACATTTGAAAGTGGATGAAGTAATTGAAATTAAAATGAATTCGACACTATTTTTTTGTTATCGGTGTTTAAAGAAATTAAAATAAAATGTGGCAGTAAATCAAAACTATATTGTTTCTCCTCATTATACTTGTCCATAGTCAATGTTTTTTAGATTTTATTATTCAAATCAAGTTAGAATACTTCAAATGGGTACCATTCCTTTATTTTAACAACTCTCACACGATAAGAGTTAAAACGGCATTATTTTTAATTAATTAACTAATTTTCGTTTGTGTCTAAAGAAAACTTGGCACCTTTCATCAATTTAGGTAGAATTCTAATCAATTTGATGAAAAATGGAAATGTTATCTTAATTGGAATTTTTTTTCACCTCACCGCTGTTTTACCCACAACTTTTGGGCGTATAACCAAACATCCAATATTCGTAAAATTCTGAGGCTATTCAACGTTGTTCTTCTGATGTTTCTATTGTCCTACAAAGGATAATTAATAAGAAAGAGCTCATTTAATGGTTTACTGCTAATCTAATTAGCTTGATTGCAATTAAGCTACCGCTGAACTTTGCCTACTTTTGAAAATCGTCAACATAATTGGCAACACTGTTTTAATAATTGGAGCGAAAACAGCAACTGTGATTATGCAAACGAATAAGGAACTTTAATCTCTGTTTCAGGTACATTTGTCACCTAAAGTGGCAGCGTATTCAGAAATCTTATTTTATGTTAAGTTTAAAAGTTAACTTACATTATATTCTTTTTTATTAACGCAGTGCAAGCGTACCATTTTTATTATTAACTGTCTATATCATTGCCAGTATTCTATAAAATAATTTCACGATTTAATTGTTTACATGAAAGGTATCATCTGTTGTTTGTATATTCTTCTCGTACTTTTATGTTCATATATATATATATATATATATATATATATATATATATATATTTATCGTTAAAAGTTTCAACATATATATGTATATAAATAAGTTTCATATATATATATATATATATATATACATATATATATATATGTATATATATATCTATATATATACTATATATATTATATATATGTATATATATATATATATCTATATATATATATATATATATGTATATATATCATATATATATACATATATATATGTATATATATAGATATATAATTTATATATATACATATATATATATATATATATATATATATATATATATATATATATATATATATATATATATATATATATATATATATATAGTGATTAGGCTTTGAAGTCGCATTGTCGAAGAATTTAGCTTCACAACTGCAGGTTTACACTTTCGTATAGTAGATTGTTCAGTTCAATTTTCCAACTTCCCGCAGATTCAAGCAAATGTGTCTATTGTGATTATTGTGCTGTATACACATATGTGATTTGAAGCCTGATGAAGGAACCGGAAATCAAGTTCTGAAACGTAGCCAGTCAACAAAGATTAGATGGCGCCTCATTTCCAGTGTTTCATATGAACGATGTTGAAGCCTTCGAATAAAAAAGGGACGAATACGCACCCAGTCTGATCGAAGACAAAACAGATGCGTACTTGGACATGGGGGGATCAATCGGATCTTTGTGAAACGGATAGTGCAAAGCGACAACCCGCGAACGCAAATCGCGGACTTGGGACATCAATTTTTACTGGTCTGCGAAACTTGGAATTTTATAATTACCTAACCGAATTGTGACTAAAAGAGTGTTCTATCACATTTAATGACAATACTCGTAAGATAGTCATTCTTCAAATAAACTAAGCACACATTATTTTAAAAATAATTTTAAAATTACAGTGATGCATTTTTTTCGATCGCTTCAGCCGATTAAATGGATACGAAAAAAAGTATTTAGTTTATATATATACATATATATATATATATATATATATATATATATATATATAACGCATTAATCACATCAAGCAGGTCTAACTGTTTCAATCACTGCATATCGGCAAAGTAATCTTGGAATCAGCTAAATTTAAGATACCGACATTTTTTTCTGATCCATAAAGTGTAAACATTTTCAGTCAGGTTTCCCTACACCTCGAACATGTCTTCACAGTTTATGATTAAATCTGCAGTCAGAACTGACTGATGAGTTATAACTATTTTGTCTCTATAACATGAATGATTCACAAACTGAAATTTTGAAAAACGTAATATTTCGTTCACAATATGCCTGGACAACGCGCGCTGAGATGCAGAATGACATGGTACATATCAATAAACCAATGTATTAAATTAAACAGTCATTGGTTGCCTGGGCGGTCATATAAAATAATATAATCAAGGTTGCGATTCTAATATAAAGACCTGACCCGTTAAGTATATAAACTAAGAATAGTATATTGCAGAAATTGCATTTCATCCAGTGGACCGGTTTAGTCCTTCTTCGGAATTCATCACGTACTGGCCAAATTTTGCCTCGGGCAGGACTCGAACCTGGGTACGTCTGATTTGGAATTAGGTGCTCTAACCACTGTGCCACCTGGCCGCACACACCACACACAATTTTCAATAATATGCTAACTAATGTGTCTTTATTAGCCTTTCCTTTAGGTAGAGCCAACTAAACATACCCAATCTGTCATTATCGACCAGATACTACGTTATTAAACAATAATTTATTTCGCGGGTGGCGGTAGTTTTGTTATTTTTTTTTTGACGACTGGTTAAATACAATGGGATTGGTGTTTACTTCAAGCTCGCTAACTTGATTTAAAGAATAGATACTACGTTACATTGAAAAGTGGTATTGAAATGAACATTTATATAATTAAACGAGCATTGGTTGCGTGGGCGTCGATATCAGTTACTTTTAATCAATGTTTCGAACTTGATATCAAAATCTGACCCATTATTTGCATACATTTGTCAGTGTAAACTTGGTATTGTTTAGTGTGGAAAAGGCCAGAATTTGCCGCGGACAGTTGTCAAAGCAGACGTACCCAGGTTCGAGCCCTGTCTGCGGAAAATTCTGGCCAGTACGTGATGAGTTCCCACTAAAGACGAAACCGGTCTAGTGGATGAGCTGCCATTTCTGCACAGTGCAATTCTTAGTTTCTACCGACAACCTTATATTTTTCTTTCTCATTTGGTGTTTTTTATGCATAAAGCAAAGGTGATTGGTGAATAACCTGCCAACGATGTAGTAAACATTCGTCCTAAATATGATACTCAAAAGAAAATGAGAATAATCTGGATAGTATAATGCAACTTCTAAAATGTGCACAGTTTAGTTGGACAACATCCGTTTCAGTTAAATTTAGAGCTATAGTATTTTATTGATCTATTTAAAAAAAAGCATCTTATATGTTAAGCACAAAGAAATGTTAGACTTAAATCAAACTAGAGTGATTGTCGTCATAAATTAACGCATTCCTTGGACCAAAATGCACTTACCTTGGCAAAATAAGAAATAAAATAACGGAAATCATATTAAAAGCGTCTTTAAGATATGTGATGAACGATGAATGCATTAAAAAGCTTAAATTAAATGCCTATTTGAAATAAAAACGTTTCGTGATTTTGAAAATTTGAAGAGTAATATCTTTGTCATTGGATTTAATAAGTAAAAAACAATTGATTTAGTTGTATCGTTAGTGCTGAATTTGACTTGGTATATATATCGTTAAAAGTTGCAAACACAAAAATCACAAGTTGCGAACATGCACTACTCACAGGTCATGCTGTTAGTAGTAACAATTTTTATGTTCTGTACAAGGCAAAAACAGAAAAAATGCTTCTGGCTTTTGAAGCTATTGCAATCAATAAGCTGAACCCCTGCTAAAACGTGCAGAAAGTAATTCAAAAGTAAATTAAATTGGACTGGAACAAAGACATAACTAACAGGCCTTCAAAAATAGCCTACGTTCCGCAAAATACGACACAACGGTACATTGCGGACGCACTCACAAGGAAAACGATGACACACCACATAAAGTTACGCAAAAGGAGTGGTCTAAATTACGTTAACCAAAGACAGAAATAGCTAAGAGAGGATTGGTTTCGACAAATGTTCAGTTGGCATTGGATGAACGAATATATTAACGAATTCATAAAAATGGATGTAGATACGGGTAGAAATAAGATTTATTAATAAATGTTATTCCATGGAGTACCTTGTTTTGTTCTTACATATATATATATATATATATATATATATATATATATATATATAAAGAGAGAGAGAGAGATTTATATCGAATTGAAGTATTATGCAATGACTTTGATTATATATATTTTTCGGTATAAACTACGCCTCGCAAAAGGTAGGACCGGAAATTATTTCATTAAAAAAGTTTCGACCTAAATGAAAACTTGTCAAGTACTGTATCGAATTTTTTATTGACGGAGCTCCGGACAGGACACAATTCCTTCGGAGTACTGGGCTATCCACTGCGCCCCCTCTTTTCTACACTACACAAAATTCCAACTTGCCTCATTTAATCTGTAATTTTTAGAAAAGACACTATGTCAACTGATACAGTTTGGAATAGTATTCTTATTCTGGCAAAACATACACACACGCAAACATATATATATTTTATATATATATATATATATATATATATATATATATATATATATATATATATATATTGAAATTAAGTAGTGTCCGGTTTTAACTGTATATATTTTTTCAGTAAAAACTCAAAATTGCATCATGTAGCAAAGGCATTTCTTTAAGTAGACCGGTTTCGCTCTTTCTGGGAATATTTCAAGTCCTGTCCAGAATTTCCCACGAACGGGATATAAAACTGGGCAAAGTCGCTTTAGGATCTGCTACTTTCTCTCTCTCACTTTCTCTTTATTTATATGCCCATTTCCTGTATATAAGAATTAATGAAAAATTTCACAAAACCTATTTCTTCTATTTAGGACAATCTTTAGTAGTATAGAAAATAATAGTGTAGAGGACCTAGCTCGATAATTTTTAGGCCTAAGTCATTAACTCATCCCGTTCGCCACGTAAATTCTCTCATTATAATTAAATATATGTTTTCAGCAAAATCAGTTACACGCACACACGTATATATATATATATATATATATATATATATATATATATGTATAATATATATACATATATATTCATATATATATATATATATATATATATATATATATTTAAATTTAAATTTATTTATTTATTTATTTATATGTGTGTTTAAATATATATTTCTAATAAGAAAGAAAAACACGTAGATAAAGGCCATTTATTTCGTGAATACTAAACATCGCTCTACAATCATTCATTTATATACATTATGGGTTTTCACTTGATTATGCTAATGGTAATAAATCTGACTCGCTTTTACTTCTAGTTCTTGTTTTGGCTGGTTGGTAAGTGCGTATGCGTTTGTGTTTGTGTGTGTGCGTGTTTGCATGCAAAGGTCATTCTCGCAGTATTGCAAAGTGATGTCTGAGATCTGGTCATTATTGTTTTGATGGCTTGAGAATTAACCATTTGTGCGCATTGTTCGCTGTTACATGTACGAGTGCTATTTTCCCAGTGTAGTTTATCGTTTCACCTTGTTGCGCAAATTTGTATTTTGCACATGGTAACAGCGCCAGTGCGGATTGCAGTGTTGAATGCTCATATTGTTTGGAAATTTCTGTCACCGTATGCGCCTCTGTTATTTTCTTTTCATTTTGTTGTCAATCCGATTGAATGTTTTTTGATTCTAGTCGAGGGCCTGTTTGGTCTTGCCTGGATACTAGAACATTGTTGTTGAATTTTGTTATTCTTGCCAGACCACGGCAGATTCGCACTAGAGAGGATACTGTCAAGCAGGTTTTCTTAAACTTACCATTTAGAGGCGACGTACCAGCCTCAAAAATTGCACGTCGGCTGAATAGAATAACCAAGGAGAACTTTCCCAGTGTTAAAGTTAATATGACATTTAGTACACAGAGAATCATGAGGTTAGATGCCAAAGATCAATTGCCAATTCTCTCCAAATCATTCATAGTCTACAAATTCTCATGTATGTGCGGTAGCACATATATCGGACGTACGAAGAAGCAATTGATAAGCAGAATCCAGCAACATTTGCCACAGAAATTGATTAACAAAGGCTTAGCACCGTCAGGAAAATCAGCTATTTCCGATCATATATTGGCAACGGGGCACCCAGTCAATTAGACCAATTTCACAATTCTACATAAAGCAAAATAAGAAAAATTATTATTTATTTCTAAAGCCCTTTATATAGAAGACCAAGCACAAGACCTAAATTTTCAAAAGTTTCATCAACATGATATTCTAATCGACTGGCCAAGAATAAAAAAATTCAACAACAATTTACTAGTATCCAGGCAAGACCAAACAGGCCATCAACTAGAATCAGCAACAATTCAATAGGATTGGAAACAAACTGAACAGGAAATAACACAGGCGCATACGGTGACAGAAGTGTCCAAAAATGTGAGCGTTCAAGATTGCAATCCACTCTGGCGCTGATACCATGTGCAAAACACAAATTTGCGCAACAAGGTGAAACGATAAACTTCACTAGGAAAAATAGCGCTCGTACATGTAACAGCGAAAAATCACTGTGCAATATAGCGAGAATGATCTTTACATGCAAACAGGCACACACAAACACAAATGCATACACACTTACCAACCAGCCAAAAAAAGAACTAGAAGTAAAAGCAAATCAGATTTGCAACCAGTAGCATAATTAATTGCAAATCCAGAATGTATATAAATGACTGATTGTAGAGCGATGTTTGGTATTCACGAAATAAATAGCCTTTATCCACTTTGTTATTCATGTGTCTTTTCTTTCTAACTAGAAATATACTGTGTAGTATTCAAAGGTTATGGACATAATAAAGATATATATATATATATATATATATATATATATATATATATATATATATATATATATATATATATATATATGGTTTTTACATATGTGTGTGTGCATGGATTGGCGCTTTTTTGAAAATATTTACTGTTTTATGCATAAAGTAATTTTCTGTAGTAGCTCTTATAATTATCAATCCTCTCTTCATTCTTACTCGTAATTTGTTTTTTTTATCGAGCGATTGCATACCGCGAAATTGTTCTCGGATTGTGTGTACTTGTCTGTTGGCCTGTATCTGCAATTTTCTATTAATATTCCATTACTATTTGTATTTATTATCTATACGGTGAGGTTTGTATAGGTGCAGTAATAATGATTGGTGCTGACGAAGGTAATATTAAACTAACTCAGCCAATTATAGCATAATTTGTTAGTTTAGACTAATTTGTCAAAGTCTGGCCTTAATTCAGTTAATTCTCATCAAATTTTGTTCCAACGTCATATTCGGACAAGCTCAGCTGATGAAAGGCTTCCGAATGAAGGGAAAAGTGAGAACCGATCAATGAAGGCTAATAATCGGTGCACCTGGAAATGTAAAGGATTCAAGATTTTGCCGACCTACGAGTGCTGCGCGATTTACATCAACATTCAAGTCTCATCAAAGTTTCGCCATTTATTATTGCTTCATCAATTTCGTTTGCAGAAATCCACAACTGTAGCTTCTGCGGTTTTCAGGCGTAGCAATGCAGACATAAACGATGGCGGTGTTAAACCGTCTTTGGTAGTGCAATACACGCGCACATAGAACAAGTGATGCCTAGCTGTGTCTACACGTCAAGCTGTTGGCTAAAATTACTAATACATGAAAAAAAATCGCGAATTATCACTTTCTGAAATACAAATGCATAGGAATCAGCATTATATGCTTGATTGATGTATGAAATATTTACAAAGGTAGTTGAAACAGACCTATTCTCTCACAGACAAGTAATAGGCCAAATTTCAATTAGACATGGGCAAAATTGTGCTAGCGCAGTTCTCAGAAGAGAGAGAGAGAGCTAATATAAGACAGCATAGGTGTCTGCGATTGGCGGTAGTTTTACTCGGCAGTGACTGGTTTAAGATTATGGATTTGGTGAACATATGCAGTTCACAAACTTGATTTAAGAAATTGTTATCACCACCCGCGCAACCAATGATTATATAATTTTATTACTTGTATGAATGTCGCGAAATCCGCATTAATTCAATTTTCGTTGCTGCATAGAATTTGTTTAGCCGACAGTGCCAGTCAAACAAAATGTGTGCGGAACTACTATAGGTTAGGGACGCAGTACTAATTTCTCTTCGTTTATACATGAAATGCATTTTTATCCTTCCTAGTCAGTTTTCCCTTGTACTCTGATGATCATCATGGAAGGTCGAAACATGTCAGTACGTTTGACTAAAGGTAGTTGTGCTTTGTTTTAATAATTGGTTCAATACAGTGGCATTGATTTTTATATGCAGCGCGCAAACTTGTTGAAGTAATTATTATCACCACCCGCGCAATCAATGATTGTTCAATTGTACAATAGTTTTGATGATTAAATCTGATATTTAATAACAACATGTGTGTACAAATTTGCGGTATAGAAGTATTAACTAGGATAAATAATAATTTTATTATTAAGTTAAATGGAGAGGTGAAATTATTGACGAATAATAGGATTGATGCATGTGAATTGGTTCAAGCTCATGTTAACCCTCCTATAATGAGGTAAAATTGCTCCCAGAGTATATAGCTTAGTAAAGGTGCACAAACCAATTAACCAAGCACTTCACAAAATTCAAATTTTTCAAGTGTCTATCTAACAGATTGAGGAGACATTCTTACTTCGTCGAGCACACTTTAATGAATGCATACCATTTGGTTGAGATTAACGTTAAATGTGAGTTAAATGCAGACGATAGATTGGAAGCTTAGAGTTGGTGTCAATGCACAAAAATATACAAGTACCCAAAGCACTGGAATATTTTCAGAGTTCCCTTTTCGATCACCCAACAATATTAGAATGAAGTAAAATGACGATGAGATTTTATATTAAGATGATGAACACATGTAATTCTTCTACTTATTTTACATTTTGGAAGAGGTTGTTTAAGCAAGTTAGATGTGTTCCATTGAGATAACCATTTCACATTTCGGTAGGAAATTTCGTCATGCATTGCTTGGACAAGGCCGTCTTCGAAATGACATTTTAAAACCAAAATTGTATGTACGATTCTTGGATGGCATATTGGTCCATTGGTGTCATGGGTAGAATGACATAGTAACTTACTTAAACATAGCTAACCATATAATCGAACTCTAATTTAAGATTGAAAACTATTCGTGGACTGACTTACCATTTGTGTATGTCAAATTAATTAGAAATGTGGTTAGAGTGGTTAGAGCGCGACATTCTGAAGCAACCGTGCCGAGGTTCGAGCCCTGTCCGCGGCAATTATTGGCCAATACGTGATGAGTTCCCAATAAGGACGAAACTGGTCTCCTGGATGAATTGCCTTTTCTAAACTGTACAATTTTTAGTTTTACTGACAAATGTATGTACAGCTTTGTATGACAGATGCTTATATCAAGATCAGAACCTTGATTATAGCAATTGTTATCACCGCCCGCGCAACCTACGTTCATGTTGTGTCCACCTATATTGGATGGTCCATATACTCGTATGTCGTCTGTGTTTATTATCAGCGTATCGTCCAGACGAGACTTAATTATGCCTAATTCTACAGTTAAATTATTCATTTGAGAAGTCAGTCCATGAATCAACGTTTCTAACCCATCAGAAGCCATTTTAAATGTACCACACATGCTTTATTTTTACTCAATTATATATAGAATTTTGCTCGCATAACGAGCATCGATTTAATGAAACAAATTTACAAATATTAATTAATTTTGTTCACTTTGGCTCGAAGTATGCTTTTACCATTGGGCTGACTGCTTCATTCTTATACGGGCGCTACTGCGAGGAATTTCTGTTGAAATAATGTCTGCCCTAGATAAGACTCTTTGTTCAATATTTGTCTTAAAGGTGGCTATTGCCACAGTTCATTTATTTAGAAATGGTTCAAAATTGGAAGGAGGTGTTAATAGGAAGGATACCTACTAGTTTCCTTCTAAAGTTGAAGCTAAATCATGCGTATTGAATGAAAATCGCAAATCCAACATCAATAACAGAAAGAACCTTAAATTATCAGATATAAAACATAAAGAGATTGAATGAGATAAACTGCGAGAAATATGCAGGATTAATAGCTTCTCCATAAAGAGAATAGAAGCAACGAAGATGAGTGGCCTAAGTAAATGTAATCATAATTGGAAGTACGTGAAGTCAGATAGAACAAAAGTGGACTCCAAACTAAGCAACGAAATGAAACGGTAACAACTTCAAACAACCTACCAGAATTTTAAAACTGACAATAAACCTGGGCGTTGAATCTTTTAACGGAAAGCAGAAAATTGAATCGTAAGACACATCAGGAGTGTATGAAATGACATATAAGTCTGTAACCTCATGTATGTTGGTGAGAACATGCGTTCAATCAAGGTAAGAAGTGGGGAACATATAATTGCATGTGAATATGAGCATGTTAATTTGCAAGAACTTGTACGTCATACAGTAAGGATTATATAGAAATTTAACTGCGATGATTATAGACGAGTACCAATATGTAACCATAATAGACGGACGCGAGTGATTAGAGAATTCATTGAAACTGAATCAAGGAATAAACTAGTGAACGAAATAGTAAAATGCAGGATTAGGATCACAAAACTGAGTAACTTTAGGAAGCGAACGTTGGACGGATTAGAATCGAAACTCTTCCTAGTAAGAGAGTAGGAACAGGGGATTAACATTGAATAACAGATGGTGGAGGAAGACTATTTAACGATCTATTAACTACTTCTGGGTTTATCTTATAATTTCACCATTAGAATTGCCTTTTCCACATTATACAATTCTTAGTTTATTCTGAAAAATGTATGCATATAGTAAGACTGGCGTCTACTTCAAGATCGCAACGTTGACCCCTTAATTAATTTCAGGATTATCTTACAATTCCATCCTTTCTTACTGATTACCTTACGTTATATTTTAACTTAGGTCCCTTATAGTATGTAACCCTTAATAAACTTTTAGTTTAATGTCATCTTTTCTTTAAAATATTATTGTTATTTTTCTTTCAGTAGGCAATTATCTAAATTTCTATTCTGACCTTCATTTATTCTAAGTTATTAACTTAATTAAGCTTATTATTTTGTTAACTCTTTAGTATTTGCCCTGACAGGATTTTGCGACCGGTTTATTCATTTTATCTTGCTCCTTAGCAGGGATAATAAATACTTCATATAATGAGGTAAGTGTTAAACAATAAAGTGATGTGTGCAAAGCTGAATTGACGTTAATCAACTTACTTTAAGCAAGTTTCCGATCTTGATACAACCACTTGACCCATTCATTACATATATTTGTCAGTTGAAACTAAACATTGCGTGGTTTTAAAAAAGGCAATTCATTGAGTAGATCAGTTTCGTACTTATTGGGAAATAATTACGTTCTGTCTAGAATTTGATATTTCAGTAATCAGCTATTATTTTGAAAACATACCTATTGAATAGATGAGTAAATTTTGCAAAGAAAATATTCAGTTTGATTACACCAAGCCATATTTTCATTTTGCTTACCATGCAAAAACCATATTTTGCATGTTGAGTGAACATCCTTTCCTACATGACTTCTAGCACAAGAAAACTCGGTGAATGTTAAAATATGTGACGAAAATGGTGTTTCGTAGGAGCTGCATATCTGATTTGCCATATCTTATACACGCATTGCGGTTAAACCTTTATTGGTCAAATTTACGTCACACTTTGCTAATGACCATTGGAGGTTCATACGTGTCAGCACTTATTATTGATAGTAGCTTCGCTATGTTGAGCAACAGGTTAAATACAACCGGATTGGTGCTCATCTCATGCCGTAAACACGAATTAAATAATTTTAATTGATGTACAAAATCTTTAACGTATAGGCGTGCGACGGAAGACTCAAAAATTTTTGTGTACTATGGTGACAAAGAAATAGTGTAGCCAGCCTATCTGCAATAAAAAACTGGTATCGGACATTTATGGATGAGAGCCGCATATCTGATTTTCTTTATCTTATGTATACATTGCGAATTGATTATCGCTAGCCAATTTGCCGCCGCGCTCTGTTGATAATTATAGAATTTTTTAAAAACAGATCAGTTCCTGTGACTAATGGTAGTTTTCAAACGTTTTGCGACCAGTGATGAGCACTGGAATTGGTGCTTATCCAAAACTCGTAAGCATAGTTTAAAGAATTGTTATCACCACCTGCGCCGTCAGAGATTGTTTATTGTTTAACTGATCAACATTTGACAAAGACTGCAAAAAGTTAATGTCTGTGACTGCATAGATATTTTGCCGCTGATAATTCCAGTCGAGTACAATGAATGCGAGAATACTAGAGGCGAAAGCCGTATATCTAATTTTGCTTTCCATGGGTATGCATTGCGATTGGATCCTCGCTGATCATTTTGCCCTCATACTCTGATGATCACCATGGACGGTTGAAACGCGTCAGTTTGTGCGATTGGCGGTAGTTTAACTATTTTGCGTAAATATTGAAACGCAATGTAATTGGTGTTTAATTTAATCTCATGAATATTGTTTATGGAAACGTTATCATGCCACGCGCCGTTTGTGACTGTCTTATTGTATAATTTATGAACTTGTCACAAAAGCTGCAAAATATTGTTTGCAACTGCTTGAAAATCTGAAAACGGCATTTCCAGACAAGTCAGATGGTTGAAAGACAACTAATAGTGAGCGCTGCAAATTGCGTCGTACACTAATGAGAAGCATCGAAAGTAGAAACGTGTCATATGCTTCAGCTAATGGATAGATCCAACTGGTTTGCGCTTTACAAATAAATCTATCAATCCATCGTTGCAAAAATAACCAGATCTTAAAAAGCGCTCGGTAAAACCGTAAGAATGTCTTGTTCCTGTACACAGAAATGAATACGCACTCATAAACCAACAGTCGATTAACTGAAAAATTCGGACGACTCTTCACGTGCCGTGCAGAATCCGCCGCGGACTTGGCTGTTTTTACACTAAACAGTGCCAAGTTTATACTGACAAATGTACGCGTATGATGGGACTTGGGTTCAAATCAAGATTGTAAACTTGATCTAAATGTATATTATCACCACCCGCACAACGAATGTTCATTTAAATTTTTACGATATTTGAAAAAAATATTTGTAGAAATTACATTCAGCGTAGCTTTCGTCCGCTTCATCGACGAAAACCGCCATGGATACAACTGAGTGATTGTAACTTGTGTTGTGAATTTTATTTCGAAATAATTATGTCATTATCCTCAATAAATATTGCACCTATTGTTGATTGTGAAGTAATGGCCATATATATATATATATATATATATATATATATATATATATATATATATAATTAGGAAAAAACACATTAATAACAAAGTGGATAATGTCCATTTATTTCGAGACTACTAAAATTCGCTCTGCAATCTTTCATTTATATACATTTGGTATTTTCCTTTGAATATGTGGGTGGCAACAAATATGACTCGGTTTTATATTTATTGTTTCGGCTGCTTTGTAAGTGTGTGTGCCTGTTTGCATGTAAAGGTTCTTCTCACTAAATTTCAAAGTGATGTCTGAGATCGGGTCATTATTGTTTTGATGGCTTGAGAATTAATCGTCTGTTCGAATTGTTTGCTGTTACGTGTACGAGTGTTATTTTTCCCAGTGTAGTCTTTTGTTTCACCTTTTTGTGCAAATTTGTGTTCTTTACTTGGTAACAGCGCAAGTGTGGATTGCAGTGTTGAAAGCTCATATTGTTTGGAAACTTGTGTCACCGTATGCGCATCTGTTTTTTCCTTTTCCGTTTGTTGCCAATCCGATCGAATGTTTGTTGATTCTTGTGGAGGGCGTATTCGGTCTCGCCTGGATACTGGTAAATTGTTGTTGAATTTTGTTATTCTTGGCCAGTCGATTAGAATATCATGTTGATGAAACTTTTGAATATTTAGGTCAAATTTGTTACTACCCACATATTCAAATTTAAACCCAAAAATGTATATAAATGAAAGGTTGCAGAGCGAAGTTTAGTATTCTCGAAATAAATGGCCTTTATCCACTATGTTATTAATGTGTTTCTTCTTCCTAATTAGAAGTATACTATGTAATATTGGAAGGCAATGGACATTATATATATATATATATATATATATATATATATATATATATATATATATATATGCAGAGTATGTGTGTGAGGGAGAGAGAGAGTCAAAGACTCTGCGACAAATCGGCCTACGCTGGCATTCCAACCGCGGAAAATAATATACAGTACTTCAATAGTTCATAATAGAAACTGGATAAATCACTTTTCACCGCATCAGCCAATGATAAGGTCTTACTCAAAAATATATTTATGGCATGTGTTATTTAATTACTTTAAAAAGCATTTTATCTAGTGTAACAAATATGTTACATAGATGTATGCGAAACCTGTGGTATGCACACGTCAATTAACACAAGATCACTTCTATAAGATAACAGTTAATATCTCCAGGCTGTAATTTCAGTATAATTAATACACATTTCCCAGTATAAGTTAAGTATCCAGTAGACCACTTTCGTCCTAATTGGAAACTCATCATGTAATGGCCCGAATTTGCCGCGGATGGGGCTCGAACCTGGGCAGGTCTGCTTCGGAATCGGGTGCTCTAACCAAGGAGCACCATGCCCTGTTTAGTGCAACATATTCCAAAGGAGACCAGCCCAGGTTCGAGACCTGTCCGCAGCAAATTATGGTCAGCACGTGATGAGTTCCCAATATGGACGATACCACTCTACTGGATGAATTGCCTTTTCAATTCTAAACGATGCTTATTTATATCAAGATCGCAACCTTGATTATGGTAATTTTACTTTCAATATACATAATCGATTTTAAAATTGACTTCATTGGCAACGAAAGAGAGAGAGCGAGAGAGAGAAAGCGGGAGAGAGAGTGAGTGTGTGTGTGAGAGAGAGAGAGTGAGAGAAGTTAAGTTTTGCGAAGATTCGCTAGAAAGAACGAACAGATATACTGCAAGGATTTTATAGCCGAAATTTTAGTCTGAAAAAAGCAAGCAAATTTAGGAATTAATTAGTCAAAGGAAAAATTTGTGCTGAAAATTAATTTCTATTTATAACAAAGAGACCTCTTATAAATAATAAGTAGGTCGGAAAAGGAGAAAAAACATCTGCAACAGCTCAATTATACATTAATACCAGAATAGTTTGATTTAAAATTAAACATAAGTTTGTGTTATATTTCCATAACAATGAAATAAGCGTATATGTAATAATTCTTAGTTTAGGCTTAAATTAAGTAATAAGAGGTAGAATTTTTAGATTATATTAAAGGAGAACAATCCCTGCAATGTAAAATTTACGGGCCTAACATTAAATGAAGTTTAAAGAATTCGCATTTTTAAAATTTCCAAATTGGTTGAAGAAGAAAATAACTTGCGCGGTGCTGGTTTATATTGGTCAATTTTACAAATATTTTATCGCTTACGTGAGCCTAGGTCGCTTAATTGTACGTTTCTCTCTTGTTAATTCGGATGGCCTTTGATTCCTTCATTTCGTTAATACTGCATTTGTTATTGGATCTAAACATTTTTCAACGAAATAAATGTTCATTTCGTTAGCTCTATGGAGAACAGAGGAAAAACCAACCGTAAGTGATATTTCAGAATTATATATATATATATATATATATATATATATATATATATATATATATATATATATATATAACTTAAATATCTTTTATGGTTTGTTTTTGCCTCTGTTCTTCATAGAAACTAACGAAATAAGCATCTCTTTATATATAAATTGAATATCATACGAAATAGAAAAAATTAACATGGAGAGAGTGTGAAATAAGAGAACAACCAATCAATTGCTTATATCACCACCAATTCAAACTCAATGCCTGAACACGCTTTTTCTGCTTGCAATTTGTTTATCCATAAAGCTTCGTATGTGGCTAACTCCCTTTTGTTATACCTTTTATTAATTATTTTAAATGCTACATCTGGCTGCATTCTAAAAGAATATATATATATATATATATATATATATATATATATATATATATACCAGTGCAGGCATTAGAACCGGATATGAATAAGGCCTATAGAATATGTTATTTAAAACTCACCGAAGTTATCCTACTATTTATACCGCATTCAAAATTATGGGGAAAAATTAGAACCTTAGCTGTGATAAGCCACGGTAGAAATGTGTTAAGGTAAATGTTTAAATTACGTGGCCTATTTACAAACCAGATAGCGAAGGTTGAAACTCTGAATATATCTGGAATTAATAAAATTCATTGTGTTGGCGGTTAAAGAGTTTGTCTATAAGAAAGCTTATAGCCATCTAAGGTGAAACGAGTTGATCATATAATAGCGTTCACATTTGATCATATTAATAGATCCGAACCAGATCGTCAATCATTTATATCAACGTTGCGATCTTAATATTAACACCAGTCTCGTGGTATATATACACATTTGCCAGTAAAATCCAAGCATTGCAAAATATAGAAAAGTCATTTCATCTAGTAGACCGCTTTCGTTCTTAGTAGGACTCGTCAAGTGCTGTCCAGAATTTTTCTTGGGAAGAGCTCGAACTTGGACACATCTGTTTCGAAGTCTATTGATCTAATCCATGGGAAACTGATCTGGGGTAGCTAATTGTATCTTTAAATTTAAAGAGATGTTTTTAAGGCTCCCCTGAAAGTAAATCTAACCAAAACACATTATTTTGTATATAAATTTAAATTGTGTGTAGCGTGCGGCAAGGTTGCTCAGTGGATAGGTTCACAGATTCTGAAACAGACGTGCCCAGGCTCAGACCCTGTCCACGGAAAAATTCCGGACAGTACTTATAGCTTTCACAAAAAGGACAAAACCACTCTCCTGGATGATTTTCCTTGTAAACATTATACAATATTTAGTTTATACCGTCAAATGTCTACATATATATATATATATATATATATATATATATATATATATATATATACATATAATGTGGTCCTTACATCAAGATCGCAATCTTGATTGAAATGAGTGTTTTCACCGAACGCGTAACAATGGTCAGGTAATTATATATATATATATATATCGAATTCAATAGAACTTCCTCAGGTAGCGTGTTTTCTGTTCTATAATGCCGGGTTGGGTGTGGCAAATTGGTATCTTTGGTCCAAAGAGATTGCATATCGGCTCCAACTGAAATAAAGGCTAACCAAAAACATGATTTTGAATAGAATTGAAAATTGTGCATAGAGTGCGACTGGTTGGCTTAGTGGTTAGAGCCACACATTCCGAGACAGACTTGTTTATGTTTGGAGCCTGTCCGCGGCAAAATTGTGAAGATTATTGTTGAAAATTTTGTCGCAGACCGAGATTGAATCGGAGTGCATTTGATTCATATTCTTATAACTCACACATTCCGTCAATTATCCGGTAGCTTTTTCTGTAAAATATATATTACAATAATAAGATATTGTAAGGATTGTCAATATGCCGAAGATTTAACGCCTTATTTGTCTCATATTATGCAAACATGTTTTTGGTGCCTACAAAAACCCTAGAACTACCGGACGTCATGCATACTTATTAGGTTAACTGACTAGGTCGTAGGAACAAATGTCAAATATACAACATCAGTAACTGAGAATGAACTACTCTATAGAGCTTAGGACAGCACATTCTAGTTTTAGAAATGTTATTAGTAATAAGAGGCCAGGTGGCTCAGTGCTTAGAGTAAAAGATTCTGTAGCAGACGTTCCCATGTTTGAGCCCTGTTTGTGGCTAATTTTGGACTTTACTTGAAAGCTTCCCAATAAGAATTAGGCTGGTCTTCTGGAGGAATTGCCTTTAATGCAGGAGAATGGCTCTGTGCTTAGCGCACCAGTTTACGAAGCAGAAGTGCCCAAGTTCAAACTCTGTCTGCGACAAATTCTAGATAGTTCGTGAAGAGATCTCAATGTGGACGAAACCGGTCTACTGGATGAATTGCCTTTCTCACACCTTAGAACACTTGGTCTATACTGAGAAATGTATGTACATAAAGTGTCAGGTGTTTATAACAAGATCAAAAACTTGATTAAAGTAAATTTCTTCAGTAAGTTTGAATTTCATTACTTAGAAACGCTTGCTTTTTATGCTACACGCTATATATATATATATATATATATATATATAATATATATATATATATATATATATATATATAAATACATACATTCTTTTGAAATGCGAGCTTTAATAAAATTCATTGTACTCTTCCTGTGTGCAAAAACAAAAAGAAATTTTATCAGATATAAGAAAATTTTCTTTCTCATGGTCTTCTCAAATATCTACTCATGAACATATCTTTATATATAAATTGGAAAGCAAAACAAGATAGAAATATGTGAACAAAGAGAATGTGAAAAATAGAAACCAATCAAATTGCGTGCGTCACATCCAGTTCAAGCTCAATGCTTGTACGTGCTTCTTCTGCTTACATAAATCCGGCTGCAATTTGTTTATCCATAAGGCTTCGTATGTGGCTAGCTCCCTTTTGTTTTTGCATTTAGTAATTACTTTGAATGCTATGTCTGGAGAACATACGTGCGATGTTTCGATGATGTGTTGCGCAATAGCAGACGTGTATTCACCATTTGATTTAAAACAGGCGTTCAAGTTGCAATGTTCTCTCATTCCAGTAATTAACCGTCTGGTCGATCGGCCTACGTAAGTTGATCGACAACTTGCGCATGTATATTGGTAAATAATATTTGATATCGACATTAACGGCTGTTTCTCTTTGATTTCTGGTAAAGGCAAGTGTGTTACTCTAAATAACACTCGTAGTATATCTGCATTAAATGTGCGTGTTAATCCTGCTTCAACTTTCTTTTGTGCCATTCGGGAAACTGCATCCCCCTTAAATGGGATGTTTAGGTAGACGGTTTTCTTTTCTGGCCCATAATACGTCTGTTTCTGGTTAATTCCCCTTTTAATAATTGATTCAATTAATTGTCTGGGATAGCCATTAGACATTAAATCGTTAATTGCTTTATTATATTCATTTTCTTTAGAATCTTGACTAACCAACCTGTCAATTCTTGAAAAGCAACCACGAACTGTTGATAATTTATATTGAAATGGCACAAAACTGCTGTAATGCAAATACTGTGCAGACCATGTTGGTTTATGGTAAATTGTTCTGTTTAATTTACCATTAGTTTCTTTCTTTAATAGTACATCTAGGAAAGGCAGACAGTCATCTTTCTCGTGCTCTGACGTGAAGCCGATATTCTTATGTGCTTTGTTGAAACTTTGAAGCAATGTTCGTGATTGCGACCTGTTCTTAAGTACAAGAAATATATCATCCACGTACCGTATATATTGAGCACATTTACTTATGTCACTCTTTAATGATGTATTTTCTAGGTGCCATAGAAAGCAGAAGAAGCACGTACAAGCATTGAGCTTGAACTGGATGTGACGCACGCAATTTGATTGGTTTCTATTTTTCACACTCTCTTTGTTCACATATTTCTATCTTGTTTTGCTTTTCAATTTATATATAAAGATATGTTCATGAGTAGATATTTGAGAAGACCATGAGAAAGAAAATTTTCTTATATCTGATAAAATTTCTTTTTGTTTTTGCACACAAGAAGGGTACAATGAATATATATATATATATATATATATATATATATATATATATATATATATATATATATATATATATATATATATATATATAATGTCCATGCCTTTTAATGTTACACAGTATATTTATAAATATTAATGTGTTCTTTCTTCCTATTTATAAATAAATAAATATATATATATATATATATATATAAATATATATATATAATATATATATATATATATATATATATATATATATATATATATATATTACAGCATTAGAACTATATTATTGAACGATTTCAAGAATACCGTATTCCAATTTTATGCATGTTTAATAAAAAAAACTATGTTCTTGGAACACTTTTTAAGTTATACAAGCTCACATTTTGTCATATAGACCTTGACAAGGCTGCGCCACACGTGGGCGAATTTCAACTATCATCTCGAATAACTCTAGTTTGCGTAATAAGCTCGAATCTTGCCGACTGATGCTGTTCAAAGATATAAAAGCAATCAATCAATAAAAAAGTAAACATATATACGATTTCATTCCAATTCAACATACATTTATTTCTCGAAATATGTTTTACATTAATAGAATGAAAAAAATTGCGAAACCGAATTAATCGATTTTACCTGATCTACGGTTTGACTAACACAGGCTGAATTCCAATTGTTTTGTTTCTTCAAGTTATTTCGGCGGCCGTTTTCGTCCGCACACTTCAGTTCACCTACCATTAAAGAAGCATTAATTAAATGGTTTTGGAAAACTCGTGATAATGGGCCAACTGAAGATGGCGGCTGACAACGGCCGCCGAAATACATTGAAGAAACAAAACAATTGGAATTTCGTATTCTTTAAATAAAGTTTGTGAGCTTGAAGTAAGCACCAATACTATTGTGTTTACCCAGTCGTCGAACAGCATAGCCGAACGACCGTCAGTCATATCGCTTGAAGACTGGTTAAATACAATGGGATTGGTGTTTACTTCAAGCTCGCAAACTTGATTTAAACAATCGTTTCCACCACCCGCGCAAACAATTATTGTTTAATAATTGGATGTCTGTTCGTTTCACATTTACAGTAGCATTCTAAGTATAAAATTTCCAATTCTTTGTGCACCTCGGTTATTGTACTAGGCGGAAAATAAACTGTAATCAAACTGTGTCGTCAATAAATTTGTAAACGGTGAATTAATAACTACTAATTAGTTTGGCTTAGTTTCCTTAATTGAGCGTAGTTTGCTCTATTCATATATTACAAGTGCACATATTATTTTTTGTTCGTTTTTGTAAATTTACGTACCTATTCGCTTCATTTGAAGGCGAGTGTTCAACTTTGTCTGTTTGATTTGTTACTGGTTTTTTTCCATTATCCTTTGATAGAATTATTTTTAGACGGAAAAGCTTTCTATTTCGGGAGCATTTTTGTATTGTTTGCATCGTTTTCATGCAAACGACACAACTCTACCTGGATGTTTGTTAGTGTATTTCTGCACAACATGGTAGATGAAAGTTTGTCCACTACTTCGCTGCTTACCGCATACCTTCCGAAACTCGGGCGAGTATTTGTCTAGCCCAAGTAAGATTTAATCAATCAAACCTAAAGTGAAAAATTAAAAAAAGAAACAGGTTTATGCAACTGTCACAGTTGAGTTTTTCCATAGAAAACAAAGCATATTTGCTCAACTTAGCAATGCTAGTAACTATTCAAAGCAAAAGGTAAAGTGTGTGTGAGAGAGAAAGAGGGACAAAAGAGAGAAAAAGGACTGGAGGGAGGGAGGATAAATCAGGGAGAGGTATTGTAGAGATATGAGCAAGAGATTACGATTTAAAGATAAGAGAAAGGTTGGGGGAGGAGTTAGAAAAATAATAGAAGGAATAGAACAAGTAGAAGTGAAATTTAGTAAGGGTCATGGTAGACGATTAAGAGAGTATAAGCGTGAAGCAGGAGGAACGAGGAAGGAGTGTTGAATAACGAGAGGAAGGACGAGGGAGATGGAGTAAGCAGGTAAGATAGGTGAAGGTAGAGAAGAGAGCAAGAGTGAGAAGCGAAGGAATATGGAAGGACAGATCAAAAGAAAAAGAAAGTGTAATTGAGAAAGCTGCATAGAATGATTCTGAAATAAGATCAGCATACAGAGATAATGGGAGCATGAATGGAGAGAGAAGGTTTGACGAGAAGAGTAAGGAAGAGCGAAAGTAATAGGTAGAATGCGAGTGAGCTATGAGGCAGATAGTGATGAATAAATAAAGGAAGGGTAAGAAAAAATATGAATGTGTGAGGAATGCAGAGAGACAGTGGATAAAATCATGATGGAATAGATGAGATAATGAAGTGGAGATAGGCTAAAGCGATAGGGGTAATGAGAGAGAGACAGAATGTAAAGATAATAAAAGAGATGGAGGGAAAAGAAAATGGTAGAAGAGAAAAGAAGATATAGGAAAAGATCAAGAAAAATGTCAACAAGGTACAAAAATGAGGAAGTCGAGGAGGATGAAGAGTAAGAAAGATAAAAAGTAGAAAAAAAGAGAAGAAGAGAAAGAGTTTGCGAGCTTGAAGTAAACACAAATCAAATTGTATTTAACCAGTCGTAGAACAACATAGCAAAACTACCGCCAGTCTACTATGTTTACCTGTTTATCGGGTTGCGATCCGATTTGTTTGCATCCGCTGTCTTCTTGATTTTTTCTCCATAATTTTAGATATCCAGTTACGGATAGGACGGTACAATCTCCTAGACGAATGTGTAGGAGATTGTACCGTCCTATTATTCCACATTCATCGACCAAATATATAGTGGTTAAAGGGCGTAATACCGGCTCCTACTGATGAGTCGCCAGTAAGCACGAAACCAATGTGCATGAGATTATACTTTCCGTTCATGCTGCCTTTGTTTTATCCTTCTGGTCACAACTGAACTAATTTGTTACTAGGTTCGCAACACCTAATACATACTTGCATATATATTAGTTCTTCGCAACAAACAGTATTTAACTGTAATGTATTGAATTGAATGATGTCATGCTTACCGCGAAATGTGATAACTGATATTGATCAAGGCTAGAGTGTATGGATTTACTGGAGAAACAGGTGTTCAGAAATTGTTGTAATTCTCAATTTCGGTGAACTTTAGCATAAATTGATATCCATCAGGTTGGTATCGGTTACTAACACAATAGCCATAGTGTTAGTATCCTTTACAGACTCGGTATATATATTATATAGTGTGAGTTAGCGTTGAAGTCGCATTGTCGTTGACTTTAGATGATGTTAGCTTCACTATTGCAGGTTTACACATTCGTCTAGGAGATTGTACCGTCCTATTATTCCACATTCTTCGACCAAATATATAGTGGTTAAAGGGCGTAATACCGGCTCCTACTGATGAGTCGCCAGTAAGCACGAAACGAATGTGCATGAGATTATACTTTCCGTTCATGCTGCCTTTGGTTTATCCTTCTGGTCACAACTGAACTAATTTGTTACTAGGTTCGCAAAACCTAATACATACTTGCATATATATTAGTTCTTCGCAACAAACAGTATTTAACTGTAATGTATTGAATTGAATGATGTCATGCTTACCGAGAAATGTGATAACTGATATTGATCAAGGCTAGAGTGTATGGATTTACTGGAGAAACAGGTGTTCAGAAATTGTTGTGATTCTCAATTTCGGTGAACTTTAGCATTAATTGATATCCATTAGGTTGGTATCGGTTACTAACACAATAGACATAGTGTTAGTATCCTTTACAGATTCTGTATATATATTATATAGTGTGAGTTAGCGTTGAAGTCGCATTGTCGTTGGCTTTAGATGATGTTAGCTTCACTATTGCAGGTTTACACATTCGTCTAGGAGATTGTACCGTCCTATTATCCCACATTCTTGACCAAAATATATCGTGGTTAAAGGGCGTAATACCGGCTCCTATTGATGAGTCGCCAGTAAGCACGAAACGAATGTGCATGAGATTATACTTTCCATTCATGCTGACTCTGGTTTATCCTTCTGGTCACAACCGAATTAATTTGTTACTAGGTTGGAAACACCTGATGCATACTTAACAATTAATTAGTTTGGTAGTGGGTTTGTTGGCAAACATTACAGTCTGCCAATATTTTAATGAAATATACGGGAAAATTACTTGTAATTACTCTCGTTTAACTAAAAAATCCCACGATCATGAACAAAACAATATCACTTGAAGTCACTCGCTTCAGAACCTTTACAGTTGGTGACAAAATATCCAAACACATACAGAGACAAATTCCAGCCGTGTGTGATTCACCATTATATTATCATTTGAATCCGCTTAACATACTCAGAGAGACTAATGTAGGTGAATTTCCGCATCAATTAAGTGTACACTAATACTTCAGTGCGAAGCGTGGCAGTAATTTTATTTATCCAGTTTAACTGCAATACCACACGATAATCACGAATACATCACCATTTGAGGCCACTGTCCATAAAATATTCCACCTGACGCCAAAATACGCGGCCACATAATCGCACAATTTCCAGGCATGAATGAATTTTTAACTTATTATTTCTCGAATCTGTTTAACATGTTCACATAAACTAATGTAGATAAAAATCTTCTTTAATTTAGTATTGCATTACTGCCACATTTAATTGACGTTCGCTGGTCTACTAGATACCAAACAAAGGTTTCTCATGTCCACCAAAAACCATTCAATGAGAAAGTCTTCATTCTCGTCCTGGTAATAAAATATTCTGTTTATTAAGTGAGATCAAATAAAACCAGGAAAGTTGTTTATCATTGTTACGATGTGTAATGCATGCATTTTGTTTTTGCAATTGCTATAAAAATATCACACGCTATGTTGATTAGCATAAGTGTAGATTTCTAATCCAAATAAATGAAACTTCTACGATTAAAATAAAGGTGTAACTCTGAAAAATAATAATTTACACGCATAAATTATTATTGATTTTTACGAGAGCAAGAGAGATGGGGAGAGAGAGCCTAGTTTCAATGAGTATATTTATCTAGATAACTCAGAGAAGTAAGGCAAACTAAACCTCTACGCAACAACATTATGGCCAGATCAGCTTTAAGACAAGACAACATCGGCAGTACGGCTTCATTGCGGGTTTCACCATATCACGTCATTAACAATACCATACCTCGCAGCTAACTTTGCCCTACAAAGAGAAGAAAGATACGTTGATGATTTTACAAGAAATCTGCAACAAGATCGCCACATAGCTTCATTTGATGCCATAACGCGCAAGGTTTCTAACCAAGAACTATGATGCGCACGTGGACCCCATCCTGGCAGACGAGTGGGCCCTTTAATACCCAATGTGGATGTAAGTGACTTTAACTGTTTCTGCCATGCCAAAATCTGCCCACCTTGTATCTTACGCCAATCTGGAGCTGGATGAGAGAACAGAGCTCTACTGGGCAACCGAATTGTCGGCATACGCAAAACGTGACGGAGCCAACGAAGTTGATGAAGCCTTATTTGATTTTCTAAGGAGGATCATTTGTTGGCAGATACAAAAATATGTCTACGGATGTCAACGTTGTTATTCGTTGTTGGTAACCAATAGGTGCTTTGCTTCTCAATCAACGATGGTCGAATGCCTGTAAGCGTCTAAAATAATCAACTCATAGAGGCCAAGTTTCACTAGCGTATAATAAAACAGCGCGTACAGATGCATTGTAAACACGACCTTTATGGCAGAGTGAAATACTCCCGTTTCAACATAAATAGTGAAGGTTAGAGGAAGCTACTCTAGATTTCGCGATTCTCATACCCCACCTCGTCGGACATATTTCCTAAGTTATTGATAGAGCTCCCAAGATATGTAAACCTGCCAACTATGTCTAGATCTTCATTCTGCAGTCGCAGAGTTAGAGTGCGTCTTAGGTGATCGTGTAAAAGTATCTTAAATTTAGAGGATGCGAATTTCATACAGAAGGACAGACCAACGCCTAATAATCTGTTCAAGATTGCCTGAGAAGAAGCTTGATTGTCGAATAATAATACGATATAGTCTGCATAGTGAAGATCGACTAGTTTACCGCTCGGGAGAACTTCAACATTTGTATCTTCAACGTGTGGAAGAGCGTTGTTCATAATAGAATCAATTTAAAAATTAAAAAATATTAGGGAAAGTGGACAGCCCTGACGAACACCACTGCTGGTTGTAAAGTTGTTCGTTAATTCATTATAGACCTTAACGCAACCAAAAGTATTTGTGTAGAGATCGCGTATAATACTAACAAAATTTGTGGGAATACTACTTTCCGACAGAATATTAAATAAGACATTGCGATCCATTGAATCATATGCATTCTTAAAGTCTAGAAAGCCAGCTATTGTGGGACGGCAACAAAATTGTCGCTGTTGAAGAACTTTCCTTAACGTAAAAATATTATCCACAAAACCTCGTCCTGAACGGCATCCGGCTTCGTCTTCTCTAGCGTGTGATTCACGTTAAGCGTTAAGACGACGTAGAGTAATCGTAAAAATGAAGTAGATACGACTGGAGTCAAACTTATACCACGATGGTTCACACACGAATTACGATTGCCTTTTTTGAAGATACGATTGATGGTTGATTCATTCCAATCAAGTGGTATGATCTCTCCCTTCCATATAGTACGAATAAGCTTAGTCATTTCTCTCGAAATTATATCTTTCCAAAAACCTTTCATCATTATCGTTGCGCGTTAAGCTTAAAGTGTGTCTTCCACCTAAATGAAATTCTGCGTTACTAAAACGCCCAACTTGAGCATTCATGTCACCCATAACCAGGACTATATCTGAACTTCGTGCTCTATTTTGGTAAGGAGCTTAGTTCGAAGTAAAAGGCGTCCTTACTTTTGTCTGTGCTGCAATCGGTAGGAGCATATGCAGATACAACGAAAAGGCAGCGTTGATTACAGTTTATGTATATGTATTTAAACGTGCCGCACAAAGTGGACTATTTGCAGATATCCATTTAATTAAGCAAGCTTCAGCCTATGTGCTAAGGACAACACCGACGCTCTATTTACCGGCTTGAGATAACTTGGTGGAACCAGATGTTCGAAGCCAATAACACGTAGATAAGGATGGTACAACCAGTTCTGTAATGCACGTAGTATCCTGTATTCTGGATTCAGATACGCCAAAATACATCGTTCTCTAATCTGTCCAACCTTCGTTCAAGAGCTTCTTGTTTTCCAAGTTGTTGTTTTAATGCTCGATCGGTAAATGCGTCGATGTTAAATCCTCACCTAGGCTTAGTGAATGACAGTTTACTTAAACTATTTTCGATATTTAGCAACCCGATATTGGGTGCAGTGATATGATCTACACCAAACATATTCATAGTATCTAAAAGAGCATTATTGTTAGATTGCGATAAGGGAAGGGGAGGAATGGAGGCCGACGTGGAGATGAGGGTGCCTGCAGTGGCCTGATTTCGCTTTTCCACCCTGCACGACTCGCAGAGAAGGCGACCGTTTTTATACTGCATGACGGCTGATTCAGTATTAAATCATTGGAATTTTTATCGCTCATGGTTATACGCGGACTGTAAAAGAACACTAGGTCGTCCATTCCTAGTGAGATTGATTTGTATTTGGAGTTTCCCTTCTCCTAAATACTGTGCCAACCAGTTAATATGGATTTTCAGGTGTTTTTAAGGCAGAAATCTGAATAGAGTCAAGCACTACGGAAGCTGGTATATGCAACAACGATAGCCGACAGCTAAAGATAAATACTGACCTTATTTGAATATTAACTGGTTTATATTTTGGGCGTACGCTCGTCTCCACAGGTGAGCTTCCTGTCGCCTGTTTTTTGTTGTGAAATGTGTATTTAATCTGGCTTTATCCGTCGCTCTTCGCAAAATTTTTTTATAAGGTTCCAGATACGAAAGTCGAGTTGAGCTCGAGTAAAATGCAAGTGATCTTCTTTTAACTATGTTGTGTATACCTGATTTAAAATGAATGTATGCCTTAATGCACGAACTATTCTTACCTCAATTTAAATATGTGTTAGCATGTATTTCGATTTACATCAGCTGATAAATATTTACATAAGAAGATTTTCGCCAAAAACATTATTTCTCTAGAATCCAGCTGAAATTTATTGTCGTCAAACTCGAGCTTTTGTTGAATTCGGAAATCAAGTTGCCTCCGTCTAAGTTCAACGGTGAATAGGATAAGTCAGATTTCGTCATTTTTCCTATTTTTTAGTATCCAATATTTTTATGCTCTTAGTACATTTTAAATATCCAATTTTTTACTGTAATTTGACAATTTTCGCTAAGGCTATACTCCTTAATAATGAGGCAGAACCTTCGACTGTAGCGAAAAGCTGAGTATATTCTTAAAATTTTCATTATTCTATTAAATAAATATAAGTCATGCGTATTGAAGTACATATTTTTTCAAATCGTCTGTTTATGCGGCACAATTTTAAATTTAATTTTTCCACCGGATTTCATGTCAACTGAAAATAGTGGTTTTTTTCGTAATTATGCTAAACTATCCCTTGCAATTAAGTTAGGTGTCCTGATTATATCATACAGAAACAAGAAAATCACATCCACACACATACATTCACACACACACAAATGCGCATACGCGTACACAGTCTTTCACATACATTCCAGAACGCTCGGTCACGAACAATGGTGCAATTTTTATGAAAATCATGTCAAAATCTATTTTTTTAAGAAGAATGTCTAACAAATTGTCTCTACAGTGAATACTTTTACTTATTTCTGACATTGAAACCGTACGCTTTTTATCCGTGTTTGAAATGAGACTTTTTCTTATTTACATAAGCCATTTTTACTAAAATACAGACTTCTGATCATATGAAATTTTAACTATGTAACTTTCTCGAATTCAAGAGGTCACAATTCAACTTTTACTGACTATATTTAATTGATCAACGTTTTCTTTTCAATTCTTTAAAAGAGCTCACATAGAATGATAGAAATACTCGTGATATCAATGTACGAAGTTTTCGATTAATTAGAGTTTTGGTCCGAAAAATAAATGAATACATTATATTTGACAAAATTACCGATTCAATTCTGTCTAGACAGACGTTCTCAATTAATAATGAGCAGCGAAATTTTTCATGTTGTAGAAATATAGGCAAAGCAGAATTTATGATGCCACTCATGTTTAGCAAGACTCTGGCATTCGTCATAGCAGCTTAACTTCACATGTGGTACAAAATCATGCTAAATCGATAATGATACGTTCATAAAATAGAAGATGAGTTTTCGTTCATTCATAGATGTTCTGCAGTTTGCCTCCTATGAATCTGACTGCGTAAATTCAATTGACTGCGCCAGCCTATTACCTTTAATAACAATTAAGATCAGTTGATGACTGACCAGTAAACGAAGATTAGATCGGATCTCATTTCCAGTGGTTAGTCTTGCTTCGGAGTTGTAGTGGATGAGTTACAGGACACTAAATAAAGCACAAATTTATTTAAATCACGTCTACGGAAAATTTGGCAATTACTTGGCACTTTCTCAAAAACACATTTGCTTAAATGTGCTCTTGTTTGTGTTTAGAGGCCTGAGTATGGTACAGGAAATATCGTCAACGTAGATTAGATCATTTCCAATGGTTATTTGTGGACGAATACAAATCACGGAGTCCCAGCAATCTACAGCAAACGTCACAATAGGACATGCACCGGTAGACTAAATCAATAGGCAATAATGAATACAGTGACTGTGAATTCTTTTATTAACTGATGTTTTGCGTAAACATTATATATTGTGATATATGCATGTTTATTGTTCATGGTTATATGTGGGCTGTAACAGTACACTAGGTTTCAGATTCATAGTGGAAAGGGGTTTAATTCAGAATTCATATTTACATAGATTGTCCTCAATTCATGACAGGCGAACATTATCTGTCCAGGTGTCATTGGCCAAATTTTCTTTCAGCAGCCGAAACTTACTCTTGGCGTCTGGCTAGCTGGCTCTCAATTCGTTTCTATCCATTCTGCACAAGGCGTTACTGTCTATTTAAAGCAGACTTGAAGCCTCAAATGAAGCGGAATGATGAAATTATGCAGTCAAACTCTACATAATATTACAACAGCGAACGGCATCTCTTATTTACCGTACTTTATATATGCATTACGGATTGACCATCGTTAGTCAATTTGCCGTCATGCTCTGGTAATGACCACAGAATCTCAAACTGTGCCAGTAGTCTTGCTACGTTATGCGACTGGTTAAATTAAATAGGATTGATATTAATCACAAATCTGCACTCGTGATTTAAAGACTTGTTATCAATTACTGTGTTATCTATGAAGGCTTGCTTGTTTTACTTTTATATGCTCGGCCGAAACTGCAACGTTTTCCATTCCTGACAGCATAGCAAGTTTACAGCCGACATTTCCAATCCAGTACAATTTCTACGAGAACTTTACGGAGGCCCATTATTTTTTTAGAAATTGCAGTTTAATACTTAATTGGCAGATTTCTGTTGTGCTCTGATGTGGACCTCGGGAGCTCGATGCGCAGCCTTACGTGCGCCAGACAGTAGCCGTTTTGTGCTATGCAACTGGTTAGATAAAATCTGATTGATGCTTATCCAAAATCCGCAAACTCGACTCAAAGAATTGTTGTCCCCAGCTCCATAAGCAAATTATGGGAGTATGGCGAAAGTTAGCCAAACTTTATGTTTGTGAGCGCACATAAATTGTGCATCCGACACTTATAATTACGTAGAAGAATTCTGTGGTTGAGAGACGTATGCCCTAATTCTTATAAATTAATTATACATTGTAATTTAATTATCATTAGGCAGTGCTCTCTCATGCTCGGATGAAGCCAATTATTTATCAATTAACTTTATGAATGTGGTTACATCGGCACAGTGTTAAAGATATTTAATGCCATCTGGCGTGTCCATGCTACGAGTTCGTTGGTGGTTTTCGATACTAATTACAAGTTTTTAAATAAAGCCAAAACTGGGATCTAGATTTTATTGCTTAGTTTTTTTCTAGGATAAAAATATATTATTAATCTAATTAACAAGATTAGCATTCACTACGCCTGTTTAGTTGTTCAATTACCATAGAACTTTAATTACCTTGGCATCGTTACATTACAGTTATAACACGCATGTTCGATACTTTCTCTCTCTTCTACAACATTTTGTCTACTTGATGAGATTATGTATACCGGGAATTTAAGGTAGCTTCAGTTATACCGATGAAAAGGTTGGTCTGCCCATTACAGTATATATATATATATATATATATATATATATATATATATATATATATATAGTTGTTGAGTGAGTGTTTCCATGTGCTCCAAGGATATGCATTTATTGAGTTTAGTTACTGAATCAAATTCTTTTTTTAAAACCATTGATGAGTAAAAAAATATAACTAAAATGTAAATAGAACTGTGTCGGAACGAGGTAACTACATTTGCTTAAATCTGCTATTGTGAGCATTGTGCTTTGTATATATGTGACTAGAGGCCTGAGGATAGAACCAGAAACTAGGTTCCGAAACGTTGCCAGTCAACGAAGATCAGATCTTACCTCAATTCCAGTGGTAAGTTTGAACGATGTTGAGGCCTTCGGAAGAAAGGGACGAATCTGCACTTAGCCAAAACGTCGAAGAAATCGATGCGTAATTGGAAACGGGGATCAATCGGATCTTTGCGAAACTGATAGCGCAAATCAAAAACCCGCGAACACAACTCGTGGAAAGTCAACAAATGAAACTCGCACAACGCACCAAACATTCAAATCAATTTCCATAGAAGTAATTGTCGAAACGTGGCTAGACATTTGCCGGAAATAAATGAAGTGGTGCTGTTAAATCACTGTTCGTTAGTAAATAACAGATAATATTGATTATTTGAATCAATGAATTATATCAACTGTTGGTGACTGCAAATCACTTCAAATAAACGATTGAACTATAGTTGGATCTTTAAAAGTGATAGTAAATTAAACAGTCAGTCTCCATTTAACCAATTAAATTTACAATTTGTAATTACCTTGCAATTGTGCCGCATTCCTCACCAAAATATAATGCGTAATACTGGCTCCTACTGATGATTTGCTAGTGAGCACGAAACGACTGTGCACATGAGATTATACCATTTCCATTTGTGCTGACTTTGGTTTACCCTTCTGGTCATATTTGATTTAATTTATTTACTAGGCGCGCAACAACTTTTACACAAATATAACTAACTTACCTATGTTGTACGAAAGAAGGCTTTTGCAGTATTCTCTCCACGGCTTTCTTTGTGCAATAGATTTCTGTTAGATAATTTTACGTATATTAACGTGAGCGGATGCTTGCCACAAAGAACTGAATGAATGTATTTTACACATCAAAGCGGCGTATTGGTTTTTTAAAGTGAATGAAGTGAACACGAGCACAGCTCCAATTAGGCGGCTTGCTTCCCTATGACCATTCACTTAAGAGGTAGGCTAACCGACTTAATCAATCACTAACAAGATAATGCAATATACACATAACCAAAGGTATTTCTTGAATGGTTGAGCAGCGCGGGCGTCACATCTTGATTCTCCGCGATTTGCTTTCGCGGGTTGTCGCTTTGCACTATCGGATTCGCAACCATCTGATTGATCCCCATTTCCAAGTAAGCATCTAATTCGTCTACGTCGTGGCTAAGTACTGATTCGTCCCCGCCCTCCGAAGGCTTCAACATCGTTCATACCAAACACTGGAAATGAGGTAAGGTCTAGTCTTCGTTGACTGGCCACTGACAGTAAAGTGTGAATAGAGGCCTGATGATGGTACGGGAAATACCGTAGCGAAACTTCGCCAGTCAATGTAGATTAGATCGTTGCCCATTTCCAGTGGAGATTGCGAACGATGTTTAGGCCTTCGGAGGGAAGGGACGAATCAGCATGTTTGCGTTTATGATGCTTTGGATTGGTAGAAGTAGTTTGCAGAGAAACTTGGTTGGTTTATATTGTGTAGTGTTTATCGTTGACATAATAGGCCGCATCGAGGGAGCTCCTGAGGCTGTCACGGGTTTTGCCTTTTGGATGTCTTCTATGAGTTTTTATCTAATCTCGGAATCAGCCACCGATGTTAAAAAATGTGTTTTTCTATTTTTTTCAGAATTGCATCAATTCTTGATTCGATGTTTGTCGAATCATCTTTCTGTTTGATGTCTTGTCTAAATTTAGATTGATCATTTATGATATCGTTCATGGCCTTCCTGTAAGCGTCGGCTTCAAGTATAACAATTCCTGATCCGTTGTCGGGTGTGTCAAGTCGTATGGATTTGTCTGATTGTAGTTTTCTGAGCTCGTCTATGCGCTGTTTTGTAATCATTTGGCTGTCTCTGAATTCCTTCTTGTATTGTTCTAGTGCGCTAACTATCTCAGCCTTCAGTCCTTGTCCATTGAATGCATGTGGGGCGGTGTCTTTCGTTAAGCCAGTGTAGAAATTTTCCGTTCCAGCGTGAATGTCAATAATGTCACGTTCACTTAGGTTTTTCTTGACTACGCAGAATTTTGCTCCTAAAGAGAGTAATTCTTTCTGGTGTTTTGACAAGATCACTTTTGAATAATTGTGAATAAAAGCGTCTGCGTTCGTAGGAAATTTTGATTGTGAAGGAAATTTGTCTAGGTCCCTCGTGAGGTCCTTGGTTTCTTTGTCAGCTGTTATTTTCATCAGCGTTTCTATCTTCTTTGTGAAAGCGGTCTATTTGCTGTCGTTCAGACTTGCAATTTGACAACCAAGCACCTGACCTTAATATTAAAAAGATTCATCAACATGATATTCTAATCGACTGGCCAAGAATAACAAAATTGAACAACAATCTACTAGTATCCAGTCAAGAACAAACAGGCCCTCGACTAGAATCAACAAACATACAATCGGATTGTCAACAAACTGAAGTGGAAATAACAGAGGCGCATACGATGACAGCAGTTTCCAAACAACATGAGCGTTTAACACTGCAATCCACACTGGCGCTGTTACCATGTGGAAATGATAAATTTGCGCAACAAGGTGAAACGATCAACTACATTGGGAAAAATAGCACTTGTAAATGTGACAGAAAACAATGCGCACAAATGGTTAATTCTCAAGCCATCAAAACAATAATGACCAGATCTCAGACATTACTTTGCAATACTGCGAGAATGACCTTTACATTAAAACAAAAAGACAAACGCATACACACTTACCAACCAGCCAAAACAAGAAACAGAAGTAAAAGCGAGTCAGATTTGTTACCACTGGCATAATCATTTGAAAACCCAGAATGTATATAAATGAATGATTGTAGAGCGATGTTTAGTATTCACGAAATAAATGGCCTTTATCCACTTTGTTATTAATGTGTTCTTTCTTCCTAATTAGAAATATACTGTGTAATATTAAAAGGCATGGACATTTATATATATGATATATATATATATATATATATATAATTTACAATGTTCAGTGCCTACTTTATTGCCATTTATGTGAGTGTGAAACAAATTCTGATAGTGAATGCGGATTTTGATTCTGTAACGTCAGTAGGTGACGCAATAGATTCAATAAAATAACTTCGACACTATCGATGGTTGCGTTGTCACAAGAAAAGCTGAACTCTAAATATCAACTGAAAAAGTAATAAAACTGTACTGCTCTCTCTCTTTCTCTCTCTCTCTCTCTCTCTCTCTCTATATATATATATCAGTACTGTTTTATTACTTTTTCAGTTGATATTTAGAGTTCAGCTTTTCTTGTGACAGCGCAGCCGCATAGTATATTGAATTCGAAGTTATTTTATTGAATCTATTGCATCAACAGCTGACGTTACAGAATTTACAAAAAATGGCGTAATGCTTACCTCTGTTGTCTGATCGATTTTTAACCAACAATAAAACTACCTCGAGGGATTCGTCGTTATGTAATATCATTATTTGGATTTTTATGATATCTAAAACACCATTTTATAAAATGCACCGCTATTAATTCGTAAATTTGACAACGTTTAATTTTCATTTATTTTATTTAAGATTTTTAATTTCATGAAAAGTTAGTTAAGAATAAATGTAGGCATTTTGGAAAAGAGTATTCATCGCAAGTCTGATTCTATTGCGAACTTATTACTGATAGCCGGAAAGACGTCGGAGTGATTCGCACAAACGGCGTAGTATCTAAGCTCAAGTGAACAAAACTAACATTATTACAACCACGCTTGCATCGAATTTGTATGTCCGTGCAGTTAACTATTAATGAAGTTATCTACTGAAGAAGGAGTTATAATAAGCATATAAATTTGTATGAGTGTAGCGCAGTTTTGTATAACTTGCAACGGATACGGAACATTTTTAAATTCGTTGATGCGACTCGAATCGTGCACATTCACAAACACACAAACACATACACTCTAATATATATATATATATATATATATATATATATATATATATATATATATATATATGTCTTCGTGGATGTATATATGTGTGTGTCTTCGTTCGTGTGTGTGTGTGTGTGTGTGTGTGTATTCGTTCGTGTGTGTCTCTTGTTGCAGCCCTCCAGATTCTTGATAAGGCAGATTAAAATGACATTTAGCTTCAAGATAAATTATGTATTAAGCAAAAGTTTGATTATACAATGTAATTGCCTTTAGCGTATAATTCTGAAATGATGTACAGATTCCAGGAATGTAAATATTGATTAATCACACATAATTTACTTTTCAGCGAAAGATACCCCACGGCCTCTTAACATGCCATCAAACTGTCAAAATAGTTACAGTTTAACAAAAGTAAAGTGTTTAAACTAACAAAAAAGGCTGTTCTAGAATATTGGCCTAATTTAAGAAAATGAAGACTTCTTAATTAAACATAGCGAACATGAATAAACATTTAGATACTGTTTGTGGCGGTGAACTAATATATATGGAATTGTGCATTAGGTTAGTTACAAATTAGTTAAATTATTATAATCAAGGTTGCGGTCTTGATATAAACACCTGACCCATTAATTACTTACATATGTCAGTATAAACTAAGAACTGTATAGTGTAGAAAAGGCAATTCATCCAGTAGACCGGTTTCGTCCTTATTGGGAACTCATCATGTATTGGCCAGAATTTGCCGCGGACAGGACTCGAACCTGGGCACGTCTGCTTCGGAATCTGGTGCTCTAACCACTGAGCCATCCTGCGGCAGCTAATGTTCGTGACTGCATAGAAATTGTGTAGCGGACATTTACAGTCACGTACAATGTATGCAAGACTACTAGAAGGGAGAGCCGCATATCTTATTTTGCTTTCCATATATATGCAATTCGGTTTGATCTTCGCTAGTCAGTTTGCCGTCGTATTCTGATGATGATCATGGAAGGTCGAAAAGCGTCAGTGCGTTGCGACTGGCAGTCGTTTTGTTATATTGTTCTACGACTGGTTAAATACAATGGAATTGGTGTTTACTTCAGGCTATTTACCACCCCCATAATCAAATGCCCACTCAGGATGCATATAAATTAGAGATTTTAAAGCGATTTTTATTAGTCATAAAATAAATGGCCATTAATGAATTTTTATTAATGTTTTTTCTTCGTATTAAGAAATATACACTGTAATATTCTAAGTCAATGGACATAATAAAGAATACATATATATATATATATATATATATCATATATATATATATATATATATATATATATATATATAGTATATATATATATATATATATATATATATATATATATATTATATATATATATATATGTATATGTATATATAGATATATTATATATATATATATATATATATATATATATATATATATATATATATATATATATATATATATATATATATATATATATATATATATAGATTAGATGTAGAAAACACATGTAAATCAAATTGGGTAATGGTTAGATTATTTAAAGATTACTCTTCTGCAAATTACTTTACTTCTTTAAGGTACTTCCCATTTGTTTAAGTGGATGAGAAACAGTCTGATCTTCAGTTATAATTCTATTTCTTGTTGGTGTTTTACGCAAGTTAAATTTGTTGGTGTTTGTGTGTGCGTATGTGGATGCATGTGAAGATTAATACATACCAAGTGTTCGTTTTATTTACGAAAGTTTCTTCCTCGTTTGCATTCCATAAATATATATATATATATATATATATATATATATATATATATATATATATATATAAACATTGTTGTTTGATTCTCGCTAGTCAGTTTGCCGTCGTACTCTGATGTTGATCATGGAAACTCGAAATGCGTAAGGACGTGTGACTGACAGTAGGTTTGCTATGTTACCTGATCTGCGTTTTGACTCGCGCAGCTTTTATTATTCCAGTAGTTTCTTTTCAATAATATATTTCGGATACCTTTATCGGTAGCTGTCAGGACGTGTGCCATATTATTCGACGACTGGTCAAATACGATATGATTGGTGTTCACTTCAGGCTCACAAATTTGATTCAAGTAATTCTTCCTCACTTGCCTTCTTCCGTATCGCACTGTTTATAGGTTTTATTTTTTCTCCTGGTATCGCCCACTTATGTGCGTGCATCAGTGTTAATCACTGATATTATTGTGCAATTTTTATCACTGTTGATGATGATAGTGTTGCCATTTACGCTGCCGCTTTTAATTCAACATTTGGCCAATCCGATTTGATGCTTATTGACACTGGTCTAATGGGCGCTCTGGCTCGCCTGGATGCAAGAAAAATATTTTGTTGTTCTAGTCGGGGCCAGTTGCATAAAACATCGTGTTAGTGAAACTTAAGTCTGTTTAGGCCGGGTAATTGGTGTTTCATATAAAGCGCCTCATGTATGTATAGTATTTTTTCTGACTCTGATTAGTATCGAAATGGGAAATGCGATAAATTGGCTGAGTGCCCCGTTTCTAGTATATGCTCAAAAAATGGCTGATTTTCCTAGCGGTTTCAAGCCATTTCTAATCAATTTATGCGGTAAATGTTTCTGAATTCTGCTGATCAAATGCTTTTTCGTGCGTCATATATATATATATATATATATATATATATATATATATATATATTCAGTAACCTAGCAACCATAATCAGGAATATCTGCTCTGAACATAAGATCGAGGAAGAACTGGGAAAATTTTGATAATTTACAACTACACAGAGCGGTTCACTGATGCCAACATCAAACCACGTCGGATTCGCACTAGAGAGGATACCGTCAAGCAGGTTTTCCTAAACTTGCCATTTAGAGGTGACGTACCGACCTCAATAATCGCACGATGGCTGAATACAATAACTAAGGAGAATTTTCCCAGTGTTAAAGTTAACATGACATTTAGCACATAACGAATCATGAGGTTGGATGCCAAAGATCAATTGCCAATTCTCTCCAAATCATTCATAGTCTACAAATTCTCATGTATGTGCGGTAGAACAGATATCGGACCTACGAAGAAGCAATTGATAAACAGAGTCCAGCAACATTTAAAGCAGAAATTGATTAACAAAGGCTTTCCATCGTCAGGAAAATCAGCTATTTCCGTTCATATATTGGCAACGGGACACCCAGTCAATTCGACCAATTTCACAATTCTATATATAGCACAATCAGAAAAATTATTATTTATCTATGAAGCTGTTTATATAAAACAAAAAATACCTGGCCTAAATATTAAAAAGTATCATTAACATGATATTGTAATCGACTAGCCACGAATAACAAAATTCAACAACAATTTATTTGTATCCAGGCAAGACTGAACACGCCCTCCACCCGACTCACCAAACATTCGATCGGATTGGCAAAAAACTTAAGAGGAAAAAACAGCTGCACATACGATGACAGAAATTTTGAAGCAAAATGAGCATTCAGTACTGCAATCCGCACATTTGTTGTTACCAAATGGAGAAAAAATATTGCGCAACAAGGTGAAACGAAAGACTACACTCGGTAAAACAAAATTCGTACACACATAACCCAAAAATGCGAACATATGGTTAACTCTCAAGCCATCAATACAAGAATTAGCAGATCTCAGACATCACTATGCGATACAGCGAGAAAGATCCTCACGTGCAAACAGGCACACACACAGACACAAACGCATACACACTTACTAATCAGCCGAAACAAGAAATATATATATATATATATATATATATATATATATATATTGTACATTAAATTTGTAGTCTATGAAGGATTGAAAGAGAATTAACAAATGATCCTTCTTGTCAAACTTTATCATTCTCTGTGTGCTGATTGTGGTATTAACTTTTGAACTGGGAAAATTTGCCTTTGTGCTTCGAATTAGCGTCCGTGCAATTATTCCATTTGGTAAGTTGTCTCTAAATGGAACGTCTAGAAATATACTATTATTCGCATCCTTAGTAATGTGAATCGGACGTGGACTGATATTGACGTCTATGAGTCGCTCCTTGTAATTATTGGTTCCACGGAAAGCACATTCACAAGTCAACTCTCAAAAAACCACCAACAAGGAATATATGTAAAATTAAACATTGTAATAGTTTTCACCATTTAAAGAATTTATATAAATGGAAGAATGTACTTTGCCGTTATATATTCTCTATATAAACCGGACATTATCCTATTTAATATATAACAGTTCGTCAATAAGCACGAAACGAATATGCATGAGATTATACTTTCCGTTCATGTTGTTTTTGGTTTATCCTTCTGGTCACAATTGAACTAATTTGTTACTAGGTTCGCAACACCTAATACAAAAGTGCATGGGTCATTCGGATTTCTAATTTGTTCTTTTTACAATGACATAGTGTTAGTATCCTTTACAGACTCGTTATATATATATATATATATATATATAGAGAGAGAGAGAGAGAGAGAGAGAGGGAGAGATAGCGTTGAAGTTGTATTGTCGAGACTTTATATGATGTTAGCTTCACTACTGTAGGTTTAAACATTCGTCTAGGAGATGGTACCGTCCTAGTATCCAACGTTCCTCACCCAAATATATGGTGGTTAAAGGGCGTAATACCGGCTCCTACTGATGCACGAAACGAATGTGCACGAGATTATACTTTCCGTTCATGCTGCCTATGGTTTATCCTTCTGGTCACAACTGAACTAATTTGTTACTAGTTCCGCAACACCTAATACATACTAGCTAAAAAGGTTTACCGGTTAGTATGTAGCTGTATTTGAAATATTGAAGCTAAATTTATAACGTATACATTAATTGAGGTATTAAGGCAATATATATATATATATATATATATATATATATATATATATATATATATATATATATATAAGCAATTTCTGTAAACACATCATTCAATTTAATAAGAATTTCGAACTCTTTGTTACTAAAAAGCAAGCTGGCTGAGCTAAACGTGACATTTTATGTTTGACTGCTATTGTTTGTATTCCATTTATACTTAGACAACGTTGGCAATATTTTTACTTTCAACTCAAATGGTGATGCCAATGGAGAGTATCAAATATACAATTACGTCAGACAACCATATCGCTCTACTTTCGACTATACGATGATTGGCAGTTTCCGCAACAACGAGCTGACCATGAATTTAAATCCGATCTGGCCAGGTAACTCTAACGAGAAGCCAGTCAGTCAATGTTCTGAAGAGTGTCCGTAAGTCGTTCGTGATACCACACTTTTGATTGTAGCATTAAGCAATGACAGATACTAACGAGACTTTGACAAAATTGAAAGTTACCTAAACGTGTGTAGATTTATTTTAGATTTCAGAATCAGTGTATTCTTATTTGCTTTGTTTATTCATGAACATTTTATGAATCCAATGAAACGGAAATGAGAGCCCATTTTATTATTTTGTAACATCCATCCAGCCATAATCAATATGTTTTATCAAACGTTGGTTGCACGGACGGTGATAAAGTTTATTATAATTAAGTTTGCGAAATTGATATAAACACCTAACCCATTAAATACATATCTATTTCTGTATAAACTAAGAATTGTATATTGTTGAAAAGGAAATTCATCCAGTAGACCGTTTTCGTTCTTATTGAAAACAAATCACGTACTGGCCAGAATTTGCCACGGACAAGACTTGAACCAGTGCATGGTCACTTTGATACCACATATAAATGTAGTGTGGTGTCTGTTCAGTAGTGACAGATTGGGGATGGTTGGTTGGGAACTTAGGTCTAAATGAATGCTATATGAGTTCCAAATAAAAGAAAAAAATAACCGAATTACATTAGTTAGTATATGACTCAAATTTGTGTGTAGTGTGTGGCACGGTGGCTCAGTGGTTAGAGCATTAGATTCAGAGGCAGACGTGCCCAGGTTCGAGCCCTGTTCGCGGCAAATTCTGGCCAGTACGTGATGATTTGCCAATAAGGTCGAAACCGATCTACTGGGTGAATTGCCTTTTCTACAATATACAATTCTTAGTTTATAGTGACAAATTTATGTACATTACGTGTCAGGTGTTTATATCATGTTTAAAAAATTGATTATAAAAATAAACCCTATGTATCGTTGACAATGGAAGTGCTTATTAAGTTGATAAAATGATTGGAATAGTGGTCGTTTAAGTAACTGATGAATTAAAAATTTAAATTATTTAGTCTGTATGCACTTTGCGAAACGTCAGCAAAGCGAATAGCACCAGGCAATGCATTTTACATGAAGAATAACAAAACGTTTTGCGCTTGACGTCTTATTCATTAAAATAGGTGGTTAAGGTCTATTAGGAAATTCAGTTTGCCGATTAACTAATTGGAGGACAAGCCTTCGTTGGCTTGTAGCAGGAAAACTCCATGATCAGAAGTACATTAGAATGAGTGATATAAAAAGAAAACGATTAGCTGTACGATGTGGCAAATCGGCTGTTTCGTTGTTAAAATAAGATGAGTCCAAATGAAACTGAGTGCTCCAAGAAGGAGTAAAGCTGAATTTAACATATTATTATGTGGAAAGGTGACTAAAATTTTAGCCATTCAATCCGAAAAATTCAATCCTAATCAGATTTGACAATTGGAGTAGCATATTTGATCATTAACATATGAGAAATACATTATATCTTTTCTTTCCATCTATATTGGTTGGGTCATTTATGCGAATTCCCTCAGAATTTATTATTAATATATCATCCATCCGTGATTTAATTATACCTAATTCTGCAGTCTAGTTGTTCATTTGTGCAGTCAGTCTTTTAATTAAAGTTTCCAAACCGGCAGAAGCCATTTGCTTATCTTCACACACATGCTTTATTGTTAATCAATTTTTTATAGGATTTTGCTCGTATAAAGCGCATCAATTTAGTAAAACAAAATTACAAATATTTATTAAGTTATGTTCATTTCTGCAGCTCGAAGTCCGCCTTCATCATTGTACTGGCTGCTTCATCCTAATACGGGTGCTTCTGCGAGAACTTTCTGTTGAATTCATGCCAGCCCTAGATAGGACCCTTGGTGCGTTCTTAGTCTCAAAGGTGGCTATTGCTACAATATCACCTGGCAAAGTACAATGTATTTGGCACATGTTAATGAAAAAAACATGCTCATAGGTTTAGTTTCACATGAGTTATCATTATGACAGTACACAAACGAAATAAATAGGTTAAACATTATTCTTATTTTTTAAGCGAGCATAATTATTATGCCAAATAACTTTCACATGGAAAATTTTACGAGTAGCAATGAAAATTGCACCTCACGTATACATAAAAAGAATAAATTAATAAATTTTTTTTAATTGTATGGGCTTAGGGAAAAAAACGAAGAGCCACTATTTCTTCAATTTAACCAGTCCTTTTTTTCCAAAAATCATCGTTCAATAGAATATTGGACTGGATAAGGCATGATATGAAATATTTAAAGATATTATATGTAGTTTGAAGGGCATACTACTTGTTTTCAAATTATTTTGAATATATTATAATTTAATATTAATTTCTGTTGAGGAAATGTTTATATATATATATATATATATATATATATATATATATATGTATAATGGACACTCATATACAACGCGATTAGTGTTTATTTGAAGTTTCCAAAAATGATTAAAGGTATTATTGTAACCACGCATGCAACCAATGATGGTTCAATTCTATAGCTTACGTAAGTGCGACGAAAGTTTTAAGAACTTCTTGTTTTTGACTTGGTTCATTAGTTTCGTTTGTTAAACTTGTGAAGTATATTACAACTGATGAAGGCTATCGATAAGTTTAGCCGAAATATATTGAAAAAAGCAAACACAGATCAGGTAATTTAAATTAATCCAGGTTTGCAAAAACAGTCTTCATTCAAATAAGTCAGTTGCTTTTTAGTATTCAAGAAAACATTTCTTTGGGTTTTAAATGTAAGATTTAAAGGGATAATTGTAAGGCTTGTTTTCGTGATTCGATTCATTCTTCTAGCTAGTAAGGAGGCTCAAATTTCTCCTGGGAATGTTAGGTCAACATGAAATATAAATTGATCGTTTTCCCTGCAGGCCAATGAAAGTTGTTCTTATGTCCGGTAAACCGGATATTCATAATGTATTAAGTCGCAGCAAATCACAATTGTCCTAGCTAATGGAATGTTTGTAAACACAGAGGTTACATTCATAAAGATCAATGCTTCATTGGCGACGTTCTTATTTTTCAGTTCTTCTGCTAACTCAAAAGGATCTCCAACTACGTGTTTGTTAATGATGCTTCAAATGGGCTGCAATAGTTCGCGTTAGAACTTTGCAGGCAGGTTCTGGAAGGTGTTCACCATTGTCATTGTTGGAGGCATTGATAAAATTCCGAGATTCGTCTGAGCCCTATGTAACTACGGCTTTTCGTATTGCCTTACAGGATACGTGAAAATCGATTTCGCTGTAAAAATTTCTTTGTGGAGCACTGATCTTTCTCTAGAATGTGCAATAGTCATTGTGGTGTGCATTTCCATATTTTTAGTTCACATATATTGAATAGACGAACGAATATATTAGTTTCGTTTAGGCTTAAAGTCATAAAAGTTAAATTGCATACAATTAAACAATAATTGAATGCGCGAGAGACGATAAAAATTCATTAAATGAAGTTTGCGAGCTTGAAGTAAACACCAATCCCATTGTATTTAACCAGTTGTCAAACAACATAACAAAACTACCGCCAGTCGCAACGCACTGACGCATTTCGACCTTCCATGATCATCATCAGAGTACGACGGAAAATTGACTAGCGAGGATCAAACCGCATTGCATATATATGGAAAGCAAAATTAGATATGCGGCTCTCACCTCTAGTAGTCGTATACATTGGATTTAACCGGAAATGTCTGCTGCACAATTTCTATGCAGTCAAGAACATTGGCTGCTTGTAGCTTTCGTCATATATATATATATATATATATATATATATATATTTAGACAATACAATTAAACAATAATTGGTTGCGCGAGCGGTGATTAAAATTACTATCAACCAATCCAGAAAGAGTAACTGACGGTAGTTTTGCTGTTGTTCGACGACTGGTTAAATACAATGAGATTGGTGTTTATTTCAAATTGTTAAACTTGATTTGAAGAATTATGACCACTACCCGTAGTTTTGTGATTGATACAAATATTTTAGATCATTGTCACTCAACGATGCAGCTAATACTTTTTGTCCTTTGAAACTCTTTTCTGTTTTGGCAGTGTTGGTTTTGTTCGTCGGTACACAAAGAAGCAACAGTGCTGCTGGCAGTGTGAGCGATGCCAGGACAACGCTATTGTCTTCAACTTTACCAACTGCGTAGCCTGTGAGTTTGGATACTGGCCAGTTAAGAATCGAACTATTTGCCGGCTGATTGAGGTGAGCGGAAGCACTTTTAAACACAGCAGATTATTTAAACTTCGTCCATTACAACACAGATCCAACTAGCTTGCTTATTTATAATGGAAAATAGGTAATATTAAACAATGTTTAGAAAATTAATTTAAAATTTTATTTTTGTTGTTCAACTTAGAGGAGACTTTATCGTAATTTGTAGCTCCGGCAATATGCAGCACTTAAACTCGCGAGTCCATCTTTTCTGGAGTCTAAGTTTAGTCAACAATGCGTGTGGTTATTGAAGAGGTGTTTATCTCGTTTTAAAATGTGCTTAGTCTAGATTGTTCTTTGATGCACTTATTCACGAATTGGTGATTCCAACTTACGTAGCGTTGTGAGGAAATCCGGAATATTTTAGCCTAAACACGCCTGGTATAAAAGGGTAGCACATTTTGCGAAGAAGAACACATCGATTACAAGAATCAAATTACAAATCAGACGGATTTTGTTTGCCTATCACGGCAAGAAATTAAAATAACTTTGAACTGCAGAAGCTTGTTTTTTCCTCCGCATTTGGCTTCTGCGGAACAACTGATGGCACTCGTAGGTCGGTAAAATCTTTAATCCATTACACTTCAATGTGCACAGCTGATGTTTGGCATTGATTGATGGGTTCTCACTGGCCCGTCACTCTGAAGGCGCCCGTGAGCTGCTTGTCTGGAAATGACGTTGGAACCAGACTTTCCGAATGCTTTCCAAATTTTCAAGACTTCATTTACAGTCCCATCTTCAGGGTTGACACCATACCCACAGGAAAAGAACAACTTGTGGCAAATGTGGTATACTCATTCAAGAAAGATCTATTTATATTTATTTTAATTATTAAAGTATTTTTTTTGTTGTTTGTTCTAATGTCCGGTCTTCATACCTATTGCAAAAGCTGTTATGTGCGGCACTTTCTTTCCCCAGCTGTAAGAAGCAAACGAATTTTGTGCATGAAATGAATATTATTTTTGTTAATTATGTGCACGTGCATGTCTGTTCTTATGTCTACCCAGTGGCTTTTTGTTTATTTTCCAGATCCCAACACAGTAATTGATCCGATAAGCGTGGATTTGAATTTGTCGCGTCTTAGATTTAGTTTGTGGCGGAGAACATTTAAATTGACAATTATATTTTAGGTGTTGCGAACCTAGTAACAAATTAGTTCAGTTGTGACCAGAAGGATAAACCAAAGACAGCATGAACGACAAGTATAATCTCGTGCAACATCGTTTCGTGCTTACCGGCGACTCATCAGCAGGAGCCGGTATTACGCCATAAAGAGACTATATATGTGGATGGGAAGTGTGGGAAAATAGAACAGTACAGTCTCCTAGACGAATGTGTAATCCTGCAGTAATGAAGTTAACTTCATCTAAAATCTTCGTCAATGCGATGGATTTCAATGTGTGCTATAGTTCACCAAAATTGAGAATTACAACTATTTATGAATACCTGTTACTCCAGTAAATCCATACACTCTGGCCTTGATCGATATCAGTTACCATATTTCGCTGTAGTCGTGGCATAGTTCAATTAAATTGTAGTCTGCCTAAAATATATTAACGTCAAATTAGAGCATAACCCTACTTTTATGCATTTTATTGTTTCTTACGGTTTATACTGAAGATGAATATACACGGGATTCATATCCATTGAGAAACAATTTGACGCGGATTTAATTGAATCATTAGGATTGAAATTATCCTGAAAATGCTGTGGAAAACTGTTACGGTTATCAATATCACCAAAATCATCTAACCCAGTGTGGAAGTAGTTTTGCGAACAAATACGCACATTTCTATGACACAATGTCTTAAATCTACATTTTTCGATTTCAAGGATTAGTATCGGTTAAGGGGTAGGCCGTGCATTGTCTGTGCTTCTTTGTGGAAGTCTGAGGCATAAGATATAAGTATAAGCCGCAAAACAGGAATTACAGGATATTTGTGCGCTTTCTACGTGCAAAATTCTATATGTAATTGATTAAAAACAAAGCATGTGCGTGAAGATAACCCAATGATATCTGACGAACTGGAAAATTTAATAAGAGGATTGTTTGCACAAATAAACACCTTGACTGTGGAAATATGGATAATTAAGTTTTGGCTGGATGACACACTAATATTAAATTCTAAAGGGAATCCGCATGCATGACCCACCCAATATAGATGGAAACAACATGAATTGTATAACATTTTAACGCTCGCAAAGCTATATTTTAAGCTGTATACGGACAAAGAAACTTTGGGTGGCTTCTAAAGATAAGCCAAATATTTGACTTACTCATCTGATTTTACATTTGTTACTGACAAAATAGATCTCAAATAAATTCGCAATTTTTGTCTTGATCATGAAACACGCATAGAAATTATGTAGCCGACATTTCCCGTCAATTGAAATTTATTTTCAGGTGATGTAATGTTTGGCCTCAATTGATGGGTTCTCACTTTTCCCTTCTTCTTTATGCCTTCAATTAGCTGATGGTCTGAAAATGACGTTGGAACAAGATTTTCCAGTGTTCTTTTTCCAAATTTTCGAGCCTGAATTTCCAGGCTCATCTTCAGGGTTAACACAATACGCACAGGAGTAAAACACAACTAGTGGCAAATGTGCGTATTGTGTCAACCCTGTAGATGAGCCTGGAAATTCGGGCTCGAAAATTTGGAAAAAGAACAATGGAAAATCTTGTTACAGCGTCATTTTCAGACAATCAGCTAATTGAAGGCTTAAAGAAGTAGAGAATAGTGAGAACCCATCAATTGAGGCCAAAAATTACATCACCTGAAAATGAGGAAAATTCAAGATTTTACCGACCTATGAGTGCTATCAATTGTCCCACACAACAAAAATGCGGTCAAACCCACAACAACAAGGAGGACAGCACTGCGCAACCGAATGCATCTTTTAAAATTGAAATTTATGTGGGTCTACTAGATTTGTGAATCGCATATCTGATTTTCCACAACTTGTACATGAATTGCGGTTTGAACATCCTCAGTTAGTTTTCCGTCGTACACTAATGTTTACCATGGAATGTCGAAACGCGTCAGTAAGTTTGACTGATGGTAGTTTTGCTAGGTTGTGCTACTGGGCACATACAATATCATTGGTGCTTATTGCAAGCTCGCAAACTTGATTTAAAACATAATTATCCCATATTTCTCTTGTTGAAGTCAAAACTTAATGAATATTCAAAAACTTCAAGGTCAATTGACAGGTATTGAAATCAGATTAATTATATTTTAAACTAAAAAGTTTGAACAGCGGATTTTGTGTGAAGGTTGCACTTAAACAGTTTATAATGAGTAGTGATTAAATTTCAACAATTGATCGAGTTTCCTAGAGCCGATTTGTGTTCGCTATTGACGGACGTCGGATCAAAGTTTATTACTACTGTCATTTAAAATGCTTCTTCAAGTTGATCCTCTAAATTAATGTTTTTTTAGATGTCAACAGTGTCAAGTGCTTCACTTCAAGTTAGCCACAATCGCAGCATATAATTAGCTTTCACCACAATTATATTCATTTAGTTATCAGAAGTGAAATAATTAAAAAATCAAAGGTCGTCCGTGAGATGATAAAAAATTCTTTAAATGAATTATGTGTTAACTTTTGCGCACCAGAAAGATAAAAACAAATGTCGGCATGAACGGAAGGTATGATATAATGTGCACATTCATTTCGGGTTTACTGGCGACTTATCTGTAGGGGGTCGGTATCACGCCCAATACCCAATATATATTTGGGTGAGGAATTTGGGACACTTTGATGGTATAATTTCCTATAGTAATGTGTATAATAGCAATAGTTAAGTTAACTTCATATAAAGTATTCGACAATACGACGTTATATATAATATATACCTAGCCTGTAAAGAGTATCAACCCATTGTCTGTTGAGTCAGTACCTGATATCAACACTATGGTTGATAAGTCGATACATTGTACCAACACAGCGGATTTCAAGATATGCTAAGTTTCAACAAACTTTAGAATTACATCTACTTTTGAACACATTTTACTCCAGCACATTAAGATTTTGAGCTTGATTTTAAAAATTGTGATACGCCATTACCTTTGGCGTATATATATAAAACAAATTTTACTAAAGTGATGCTTGAATAGAGCCGAAGACTGGATCGAAAGAGATGCTATAATATCAATTTACATTTTGACATTGAAAAACTGAAATCTGATAAGTTATCTCCCGTTGACAGGATGGATATTTCCGTTTGCGTTATTTGATTCATGAAAAAACTATCCTAGAAAAAAACTGCCCTAGACAAAATTCGTGGACCAATAAATCATTATGTTGGCTTGTCTACTTTTCTAGGTTTCTACGTGTTTGCGTGTCATACGTTGAAAAGAGATTGTGAGTTCGCTGGTGAAATTGAAAATTTTCAACGCAAATTTGTTTAATCTCATTATAATACTACTTTCTCAAATTTTGATTAAATATAAATTACCTTTATATATAATTGGTCGAAATCTTATTCTCCATTTGATTGGTTCGCATTCTCAGTTAGGAATAAATGTGCTGAGAGACATTTTAATTAAGCCGGTCTTGTAAATTCGATTGTTGAAACTTTTTTGATAGCTCTATTCACGTGGAAATGCGAAGCAATATGGAAACAATGGCTCCATGACCCTAGTTACAGCCATGCAAACTGAACACACCTACGAGCTCATAGAAATTCTAAACTCTGCTTACAATTGGTAAATGGTTACATAGGCTCTTTTTAGGACCACCGTCAGTTTAATTATCAAATGGCTTACATTTTGCGTGACTATAAATATTGAAAATAGACGTGTGCCTATGCTTTCAAAGCAATAATCCCATAATCTCACTAAACAGGTATCGCTTTATGGTAAATTTAAACACATTTTTTTGCAATTGTTTTACTGTGTCTGTTTAGGTAAAATATATCGATCCCTTTACGTGGTATGCAATCGTGCCGATAGCCATAAGTCTGCTTGGCATACTCTGCACAGCAGGCGTAATGATTTGTTTCAGAGTCCATTCTGATACACCAATAGTTCGTGCAGCTGGCCGCGAGCTGAGCTATATCATGCTTGTTGGCTGTATGCTTTGCTATTCGGCATCATTTGTACTTCTCGTAACTCCGTCGGTGTTTGCCTGTTCAGTGCAACGTATAGCTATCGGCCTCGGCTTCTCTTTTATGTACGCCTCACTGCTGACGAAAACAAATCGTATTTCACGAATATTCGAGGCCGCCAAGAAAAGCACTCGTACACCTCAGCATGTATCACCTAAATCGCAGATGTTGATTGTCGCCTGCCTTGTCGGCCTTCAATTAGCATTATCGGTGATATGGATCGGTCTGGACACCCCGAATACACGGCGAGAGTTCACTGGTCCAGGCAGCATGGTAATTCGATGTGCCTTTCGCGGGAAGTCGTTTCTCATTTCTTTGGCTTACAACATTGTCCTGATTGCCGTATGCACAGTTTATGCGGCCAAAACAAGACGGATTCCTGGCAATTTTAACGAATCAAAGTTTATTGGCTTTACGATGTACACAACCTGTGTTATTTGGCTCGCATTTATACCTATTTACTTTGCAACTAACGGCACAGTTCAGGTAGTCCTTTTATAATTATACATAACTGGTTAATTTAAAACTATTTTATGATCAGAACAATTAAAATTCTCAGTTTGTTGGGCCAAAACGCATTGTTTTTATACTTTTGTTTTAAATCAAATCCTGGCATGTACACATCCAAGTTGAGCCTCTAATCGGTGACACTGATATTTGTCATCTTGGACTGAACCAAGTCTCTCGAACAACAAAATGGTTAAATATGAAACCGTGCTACATATTTGTCTATGCAGTTTAATTCTTGGCATCAAATTGAACATAGATTAAGAGAATTCTTTGCTGGTTGTTGCAGCGATACGTCACAAAGCCACGAAAGAAAATTTGGCGACGATACTTTTAAAGGCCATTCCTGCAATTAGCATGTTTAAGCAGAAATAAAGACTAATGCAATATAAGTCAAATTGACAATGTTAGATATCGGCTTAAGGCACATTCAGATGACAAAAATAGACGCTACAATCAAGTAATTTGTGAAGTAGATTTAATGAGCGGACAGTTTTCATGAGTGCAAAACTTTATTTATAATTTACTTATGAATTTATTTGTATATTAATAAATATATTACTGTTTAATTACATATATATATATATATATATATATATATATAGCATTCAAGTAATTACTAAATGCAAAAACAAAAGGGAGCTAGCCACATACGAAGCCTTATGGATAAACAAATTGCAGCCGGATTTATGCAAGCAGAAGAAAGCACGTACAAGCATTGAGCTTGAACTGGATGTGACGCACGCAATTTGATTGGTTTCCTATTTTTCACACTCTCTATGTTCACATATTTCTATCTTGTTTGGCTTTCCAATTTATATATAAAGATATGTTCATGAGTAGATATTTGAGAAGACCATGCAGAAAGAAAATTTTCTTATATTTGATAAAATTTCTTTTTGTTTTTGCACTCAGGAAGGGTACAATGAATATATATTTTATATATATATATATATATATATATATATATATATATATATATATATATAATTGTGTGTGTATGTGTGTATTTGTGTGTGTGCATAAACTGAATGCAAAAGTAATGGGTGGATTTGCTCTTTTAATTCCGGAATAATCTTCAATTTCACTGGATAATTAATCCAAATGATAAGGGAAAAGTCAATATTTCGAATAATATGCTTACGTGGAAAATATAACTCATTTACCGAACATGTTTTATCCCACCGTGGTCGAGATTTGAACCTGGATACATCGGCTTGGTCGTGAGCATCGTTCCCTCTACTACAGAATCCGAAAATTGCATGATCGGTTTTATCTTATGCCGTCACTTCTTCGGATGGAATCTCGAGAGTCTCTCTGCGGTTTTAAAGTTTTAATAAGTCACCATGCCACCTGGAATATTGATGTTAATTTAAACTTAAAGAAAAGGACTTGCTAATACATTTTCAGGTTTTAATTTAACGTAGCATAATATAGCAATGCAACGGATCTACGAGACATTTATTGCAGTTGTAGCCATAATTTCACGAACCGAGTATCCAATTGGTAGCATTTAATTCGGAGTCACAAATGTATGCTTTTTTATTAGGAAGGTAAAATGCATTTAATGACAATGTTGATAAGCGTCGGTTTATTTCGAGTATACTCAACAACACATTAAATACCTTAATTTAAATGCACTCCGTGATTTCAAACATTTAACTTGGTGACATTTATTCAGATTTTCAGTTTTAATTATATATCTTGTTAGTGGCTCATTTTAGGTCCATTTTTGAATGCACATGCGTATTTGTCTGTGTGAGTTTGGGGTTCATTCTTATTGTTTTACAGAATGATGTTTGAGATCTGGTCATGATATTTTGATGGATTACGTTTTGACAAGGAGTTCACTTTTTAGCTTATACATGTACGAATATCTTACTTCGTACGTAGTTCTTCCTATTTCTTGGTTATTGAGTTTTATTCTGTCCTCATGGTAGCAGCCCATGGGGCGCAAATTGCAGCTTTGGCATTTCACATCGTTGTGCAATTTTGTCACAGTTATCGATCGTAGTTATGCCAATCCGATCGAATATACGCCAAGGATGATCTAATTGGTGTTCGTACTTGCCTGGATGCTAATAAATTATTATTGGGGTGTGTGATGTGCGGTTAGTCAATTAAAATATCATGTAAGTGAAACGTAGGAATATTTAGGCCGGATGTTTGTTGTTTTTTATAAAGAGATTTGTACATGTATAATAATTTTTTCGATTTTGCCATTTGTAAAAGTGAGAAATCTATGAAGTTGGCTGGCTGGCCCGTTTCCAGTATATGCTTAGAGACAATTGCGCGAGTGGTTTATGACAAATTCGCAAACAAATTAAAGATTTGTTATCACCTCCACAGGCCAATTATTGTTTAATTGTATTGTATATATATATATATATATATATATATATCAAAAGACAATGAAGTTGACCCAGATATCAAATTTAATCACGATATAGATAAAGACACCAATTTTCTATTCTTAGACACCAAAATCCCTCGTGAAGTAAATGAAAACTCTACTTTCACTGGGAAATTCATTTATTTTAACAGTAATATGTCAAAATCTCACACAAAACCCAGTTACCAACCAAGCAATCTGACTCAGGACAATCTGAGGAATAGCTAGGCTACCTGAGGAAACCGTTGCTTATGAACAACTTCTCGGAGCGGTTCATTGATGTCCATTTCAGGCTACGTCCGATTCGTACTAAATAGGATACCGTCAACAATATTTTACTCAACTTAGCAATTAGACAAGACCTATTTGTCTCAATAATTGCCGGTGGTCATATCGAATAAGTAAGGCGAATTTCTTTGGTGCAAAAGTTTAATCACATTCAGCACACAGATTTTTATGAGGTTTGATGCTAATGATCAATTGCCAATTCACTCCAAATCCTTCATAGTCTACAGTTTTTTAAGTATGTGCGGTAGCACTTTTTATTAGACTTAAGGAAAAGCAGTTGTTTAATAGAAGCCAACAACGTTTATCGTAAAAATGGATTTAAATACAATAGGAATTTTATAATATTTAGTAAAAAAAGTGATAGTAATCAGTAGGATAAGGATAATCATATCAGCTGACTTTGATTGCGCAATAGATAGCCCCATTGTGTTGGTCAATTTGTTAGTCCTTTCATATGTTTGGCATGGTGTAACTAATGAACAGTTAGAACGCATAGAAGCGGAAAGAATCGCCAGTTAACATAAACAATTGGTTCAAATTATTCCATGCCTAACAAAGTTAACTTATTATTTACAAGGTCGGCTTTACCTTTTACATAAGTGCATGTTACCGATAATCAAAAATATATATTTATATTAAGCTTCACTGGAATATGTCATAATTAGTGAAATCATGTAATAAATGATGTAATCTGACGCCATGGTTTTAAGCCTTGCTGGACTGGGCGATCAAAATGGTTGTTAATCTTAGCTATGATGGATTTGGCCTACATAAAAAATCATTGTGATGATACCTTTAAAGGTTTTGTACATATTTTACTTAGTGAGATGGGGTTTGAGTTACCTGGCTGAAGAATTTTTATGCAAGTGACAATAATGCTGCTTTGATGTAAGTACGTAGAGATTGTGTCGGCCAATGGCATCGCAATTGTCCAACAAATCGCGGCTTCTACTAATGAATTTCTAATAAACACGAATCGTCTGCGTGTGTGAAATTAAATCCTTGCTTCATAAAATCTTGAGATTAGTCTTCCACTTCTCTTCGAATTTACTTGGTACTCGGAACGGCATGCCTTATCATTGCCTAATATATATATTGACTTCCCACAATCTGGAATCTATTGATATTTCGGTGCTCTGCCAATGGAGGCTTTATGCTTTAGTTCACGTCGGAATGCTCTGGTTTCCTACTGCCAAGTTAGAAAATTTATTGCAAGTAGTGAGAATTTTACTAGTAGTCCAATTTGCAATACTTGTTAATATTGCTTGACCAATAAATACGTGGGTAGCAAGTGAAATTAAATCTTAAATAGAAAGCTGGCACTCCTAAAATAGTATGGAAATTTATAGTCGAGTTTTAATTATCTTATTGAATTGAAATTGTTATTTTATTTGCAAATAATGCTTCTGAATCCTTACTTTAATCAAGGTTGTAATCCTGATATAAACACCTGGCCCATTAAATAATTTCATTTGTCAGTAGAAACTAAGAATTGTATAGTGTCCTTATTGGGAACTCATGACGTACTGGCCAGAATTTGCCAATATATATGTGGAGAAAGCTGCAAAATGATCATGTTCGTGACTGCATAGTAGTGGTGCAACCAACAATTCCATTCAAATCTTGTTCCAACGTCATTTTCAGACAATCAGCTAATTGATGGCTTAAAGAAGAAGGGACAAGTGAGAACCCATCAATTGAGGCCAAAAATTACATCATCTGAAAATGGACCTATGAGTGCTATCAATTGTCACGCACAGGAAAAATGCGATCAAATCCACAACAAGAAGGACAGCACTGAGCACAAAAACGGATCGTTTAAAATGTATTTAATTCCATTCAAATTCATTTTACATGAGACTGCTTGAGGTGAGAGCCGCATATCTAATATTGGTTATATATACATATATGTATATATATATGCATTGTAATTTGATCATCGTTAGCCAGTTCACCGTCGTACTCTGATGATGATCGTGGAAGGTCGAAACGCGTCAGTGCTTGTGCCTGGCAGTAATTTTGCTAGTTGTTCGACGACTGGTTAAGTACAATGGGATTGGTGTTTACTTCAAGCTCGCAAACTTGACTTGATTATAGTAATTGTTATCACCACCCGCGCCACTAATTTTTCGTTAGTTTTTCAACCCTGTTTATCAGTACGAAATATTTGGTTCCATCATTCTTGTCAATTGTTACTTTTTCATGTGTTTGCCATTTTGCATGCGTAAATTCGTTATTTCCTCACTTAAGTATGTCCATTTCTTTATGAAAGACTTCACAAGACTTTATTCAGCAAGCGAATTTGTAGCTATTAACAGGAATTTAGAACTCAAATCGCAAGTCAATGTCAACTTACTAATTCCTTCAATTACAAATCTCATGACAACAGTAATCAATGACAAGCATGGAATGATCCATATTGTTATTATTTACGAAATCATAAATTGTCTTCTTTAAGACCCATATAATACAATTTATAGAATTAGCCTCTGTCATCTGCAGTTACACAACCGACACTCTGCTACTTGGGTTAATTTTGATGATTCGAAGTCGAATGCCAGGATTTTTGTTATATGTATATGCTAGCTGGTTAGCCAATCTTACAGGAGGAACCTATTTGGAATCTTTAAATACCTAAAGTTCTAACTAGCTATCCCGTATCTCTCATTATACAAACGAGATCATGCCGACTGGCTATTGGATGGTTTGAATTTACTAACTAATGCAACGCTTAATTTGTACTGAAAAAATACATATTATCAAAAATCCAGCTCTTAGACTTCAAATCAATATAACTTCCCATATATATATGTACGGCCTTCAATTTATGCTGTTTTACAAACAATTTAATTGTCACTGATTTTGACAGGCGAATTTTTTTTTTAATTCGCGGGTATGACTGCTTTATTTTGCATTAATTTCACGCAAAATATTACAATATTAATGCATGAGCGCGGCAAATATCTATTTAAGCACAATTTATTCACTTAGATTAACAAGCATTTATTTTCATGAATATTACAAGTATTGAGAGATCGATTGAAATTTTGTGAAAGATAAAAAAAAACAGGAAAAGACGGGATGGTTGCAATGAATTAGCAGAGAAATGCTTCAACAATGTACGCTAAACATATCCTTGCCATCAAATATTGATTATGACGATTAAGAATTTTAGTAAAGTTTTTTTGATTTGTAATTTTCAATAGCAAATTAGTAAAATATATTAATATTTTATGCTGCAAAGTCAAGAAAAATCTCTTTCACCAATAAAGTCAGAGTCTGCATGCAGTGTATAGTTCCATATTAAATTATATTTTTGAAGGAACTTAAATATATGTAGATCCTTGTCGATATTGCTTTTGATATGAAATAAAACTATAAATAGGCACCAAATGTAATTAACCTACTAGATTTCATTCTTTCGCATTTTGCAGCCGTGATTAGTACACATATTGCCCGCGACAGGAAAATGAGAATCTATGGGAATTTATTTATGTTCGATTCTTATGCGTATGCTTTTCAGTATAAGTCATAATTGTTAAATGACATCGAGTGCAATGTATCTATAAGACCAAGCTCGTCTTAATTATGTAAACACGAACAATAAATTGAATAATCGTGACCGACCAACGATAAAGCATACAGTTGCTGCAAAATCGGGAAATACATCCGCTAAGCCACTAATGCCGTGTTATGCCTGCAGGGTTCTGGTTAATTTAGAATAAATTTATTTAGATTAAATTCACATAAGGTAGACCTTTGTGGATATTTCTCTCGGTATAGTTTGAAAATGAAGAAAGGCTTTAAGTGCAATATTTCTACAAGACCTATTTCATCCTAATTACTCGGACATGAATTGCACAGTCAATAATCGCGGCTAGAAGATGAATATAGGTGAAACTGCAGTAGAATCTGTAAACGAACTGTTTACACACCAACGAATTAGCTCATTGCATGCAAATTTAAGGTTCATGTCGAATTGTATCTTGTAGGTGGAATTTAATTCAAGTGGGTGACTGTGAGAATTTCTGTCGGTATGAATTTAACATAACCACATTCACCAAGTGTAATTAATTTACCACGCCTATTGATTCTTTATTATGTGCACACCAGTAATAAATTGAATGACATCGACAGGAATATATATATATATATATATATTTATATATATATATATATATATGGAAATGCGAGCTTTAATAAAATTCATTGTACCCTTCCTATGTGCAAAAAAAAGAAATTTTATCAGATATAAGAAATATTTCTTTCTCATGGTCTTCTCAAATATCTACTCATGAACATATCTTTATATATAAATTGGAAAGCAAAACAAGATAGAAATATGTAAACATAGAAAGATGTGAAAAACAGAAACCAATCAATTGCGTGCGTCACATCCAGTTCAAGCTCAATGCTTGAACATGCTTCTTCTGCTTACATAAATCCGGCTGAAATAGACGTATTATCCATAAGGCTTCGTATGTGGCTAGCTCGCTATATAAAGATATTTTCATGTAGTAGATAATTGAGAAGAATATGAGAAAGAATCTTCTTGTATCTCATAAAATTTCTTTTTGTTTTTGCACACAGGAAGGGTACACGATGTATATATATATATATATATATATATATATATATATATATATATATATATATATATGAGCAATTTCTATATTTCCTCGAACCAAATTACTTTTACGACCGAAGCCGCGTTATGCATCAAATTCGTGGATTCATATCAAATTAAATTTTGTGGCTAGTATATTATTAAGGTGGATCCTTTATGATATTGAACTCGGTATAAATTGCAAATGAAAAAAAACGCGAAGTAAAATTAATCTACTGAAACACTTTCTTCCTTATTGTGCGCAAACTTAATGTAAGTTTAGTGACAACGTTCGGAAAATGAATTTACGAGCAGCTGCCGCTGTGTCAGGAAACATATCATCTTCATTGCCAAAGCCGCGCTCTGCGTGCAAGATTCATGTTATCTTCGATCCAAGCTACAATTTACCGTTCACAGTCTCTCATATGAGACAGGCATCTTACCACTTCGAGAGGGGATAATAAATTAAAGCATACTGGAAAAAATTTGAATTTATGTAAATAAGTAGTATAAATTTAAATCTGCTTGGATTAGTTAATGCAATTCATCTGCTAGGTTGGTTTCCCCTTTCTTTCCTCCATTGGACTCTGGGAAGATTTTGATATATTACTATTCTCATCATTGTCGTGGCTCCAATGCAAGCTGAGCTTCATCATCTCTGCATTTATTAATGAGCGTTTCTGCCGGAGTTCTTCTTCATTTGCTCGCGTTGGCAACTCAGAAAGTAAATTATACAATGTTATGAGTCTTTATTGCGTTCTCGTGTCTGCTTGATAGTGCGATGCCCTATAATGATAATAATGATCGTCTAACAAAAATTTCCTATTTAAAAAAATATTAATTACTATTGGCTAATTTCAAATTATCCTTTAACATACATGTATATATATATATATATATATAAATTTATATATATATAAAAGTTTTAAAAGAAGTAAATTTGTGCGAAACTGGATTAATCGAAATTACCTGATCTGCGTTTTGACTAACGCAGTAACGATTCCAGCTGTTTTCTGTCTTCAAATTATTTCGACTGTCGTTATCGACAGCTTTCTTCAGTTGGTTCATCCTCACCAGTTTTTCTAAACAAACTAATGAAGCAAGCACGATGTTTCCTCTGGCCATATCACGCTGAAGGCTGTCGATAATGGCAGCCGAATGATATCGAGCTGCAAGTCCCTCTCTTAATCTTCTCAAATACTTAACTTATTAATTCATGATTTAATATATAAATAATTTTTTTTAAATTCTACATTCTAGCAATAATTAAATATGACAGAAGGTGTTATCCCCTTGCTACTATAATTAATCTTTGTATTTGATCCATTAATTAACATTTTTGCTAATAAATATATACAAAAAATATATTTTGTATGCATTGGTAATGCAAGAAAGTTAGGTCTATGAATTAACAAACAAACAATAATTAACTAATACACAAGTCTTGATTTTTCTCAATCATATTTTAATTGTGATAGTTGTTCCTTTTGAACAGCATCAAGGCTATTTGATATTGACTTCTAATTCTATTTGTTAATCCTCCGCTCGTCAGAGTCTGCGATAGAGTTGCCGGTACTTGTGCCTTTGCAAGACACCCACTCTCCTTCTCGACGATAAATCCCCTACTCGATTCGAATTGTTGAAGGCGACCGCCTGCACACCACCGAAGAAGTAAATGAAGACTGAATTTTGTTGCCCGTCATTTATGCACCGCTGTTGACGGATTGCAGTGCGATTGGCTCAACGTTTGTTACCATTATTTTGTTTTCAGGACTCATACGAGTATGGTTTGGATGATTGCGGTAGACCATTAGTTGACGTAACATCACGTCTTCTGCCAACGCTTTAGTACGTTTAATGGTATACGGCAGCTGATATTAGGCTTTGTTTATTCACAGATCTCTCATGAACGCCATCGAAGCGTATCCTGGTGAAGAAAGTCACGAATCCGCACTCAGCCAATAAGACAAACTGAATGCTTACTTGAAATTGAAAATTAATCGGATTTCTTGAAACTTGTTACGCGGGAACTAATAACCCATAATTTAATTTTATGATGTTTTTAATTAACAGCTCTGTATTACAGCTTATAAATCCTTTTGTTAAGGCGTGGCTTGTTTTTCATGTCTTCTGCAATGAAACTGGAGCAGCCATTCTATCCGGACTGGTTAGACAGGAGTAGGCCTACAGTATTGGAACGAAACTACAAACACGAATCGTATATAGGATGTTGTACCAGCTTGCGGTGGTCCAACGGACGCTGAGTACTACGAGCCTGGTGCCTTTTTTCGGTCTGAATACGCCTTATTTACAAATTGTTAAATGTACGAATGTTGTGGAAAACCAGCTGCAAAGTCTGCTAGCTGTACAATTAATGTGTGATTGTCATTGGCAGAATGGTTGAGAGTTGGTTTGTCGCTCTGATGAATCTCAGCACTATTTTGTCCACGTTGGAGTTAGCCTTGATCAAACGGGAGATTTTAGCTCTCAATTTCAACTAAGATCTTTGATGCAAAACTAAAAGAGCAGCAAGACTAAATCATGCTTTTTGGATTACTCCTGTATCAAGAAACGAGCATAATCACGTTTTACCGTATGTCCGGCTGGAACAAAGCACATTGTTTTGTGGCGCTAAGAGACATTCGGGCGTCTTAGGTGTAAAATATTGTGACCATAAATAATGGCCTAGCTCGCGAAACAAGAATCCTCACATAAACTAAAAGGCAAGCTTCGAACTTAAGCACCACCTAAGCACCACATTGTGCAGCTAGAATTCAACTGCTTACTTCGGCACGTGTTTTACTCCAGTAATTGGAAACAACGTCCCAGTCAGCCTTAATCCAGCTTATTACCGAAAATGGTGCATATAGTCGTGGCTTCATACCTGTTCTATTAATGGAACAGAGAGGTGCACTATCTTATAGATGGTGTTAATTTAGCGCAATCATATTTACGCTTTTTAGAATGTTTGGAGAAGTTTGCTATTCCCCTGTGTCACACAATGTGCACTCCATTCCAGAGTTTCCAAAATCAGGCTACTTCGTTTAGAAACCAACATTGGTTGTACGGGCCGTGATAACATTTGCTATAATCAAGGTTGCGAACTTAATATAAACACCTTGCCCATTAATTACTTACATATGCCAGTATAAACTAAGAATTGTATAGTGTAGAGAAGGCAATTCATCCAGTAGACCGGTTTCGCACTTATCGAGAACTCATCGTGTACTGGCAACTAATCTTCGTTTAAATATATAAAAGTTCATTTCAATACCACTTCCCCATCTAGAATGGTGTCTGTTCAGTAATGACAATGTGGACTGGTTTAATGGAACTTTGGGTCCAAATGGATGCCATATGAGCTTCACGTAAAAGTGAAAAAAACTTACCGAGTTACATTAATTAGCATATTACTGAAAATTGTGTGTAGTTTACGGCAGTGTGGCTCAGTTGTTAGAGCACCAGATTCCGATGCAGACGTGCCCATGTTCGAGCCCTGTCCGCGGCAAATTCTGGCCAGTACATGAGGAGTTCCAAATAAGGACGAAACCGGTCTGCTGGATTTATTTCCTTTTCTATACTATAGAATTTTTAGTTTAAAATGACATATGTAAGTACTTAATGGGTTAGGTGGTTATATCAAGTTCGCACCTTGATTATATTAAATGTTTATTGATTTTCGTAATGTCAAATTAAGAATAGTCTACAGTTTCGTAAATTAGGTCATTTGTTCATTACATTCCTTTTCGATATATATATATATATATATATATATATATATATATCAGTACACGTGACGGACCGGATACAGTGAGATTTTCGTTTATCTGTAGCTCGCAAACTTAATTTGAAGAACTGCAATACATTGTTTTGGATAAACTAACACGCAAATTTTCCTCAAATATTATAGAGGACAGGCACAGTTAACTAAACATTCTGTAGAAATAAATAACAGCGTATATTTCACCATGACACAAAGAAATTAGTTAGATTTCTTTTCAATTACTGACGCACTTTAAAAACATATCACTGAATATTTGTCTTGTATAACTCAGCGTCTGATATCTTTCATTTATTTAGCTGGAAAACATTTAATCTCAATGATTATTAATTTTTGTTTAAAAAGGCTTCACCAAAATATTTGATAACTTTTCAATGAGTGTCTTCTTCCGATTCAAAATGTTTAATCAATTACTACACGAAAATATCGGCATGTGCTTAAATATAAGCAAGTGGATTTTTAAAGTATTCTATGTAAGGGGTTTCAGATGATTAATTAAAATTGCAATAGTTTGGCTCGAATAAAAATTATAAATAGGCAAAGAATTTCTTTTAATTTAAGAGTAAAACGCCCATTGAGAAGTAATATTTATGAACACTAACAGTGATAGAGAAATTGTTTGATCAAAGTTCTACTTAATTATAGCGTTCGGTTAACATTTTAATCCGTTTAGTTATAGATAACGATTGTCGTAAAATCGTTGCGTTCTAAGAACACAAAATCTAGTCGAATAGTTTAGCTGAATACAATGATTAGTTAGCGGTAATTGTTCAATAAAAATGTTTCATTTCTAGCATTACGATAACTTTAAATGAAATTCTACATTTGTACAATTAAGCGCAAGTGAATGACTGAACTGTTACTCGAAAGTTCATCTATTCATTCTTTATTTAAAAATGCATTGATTTATCTACAGTGTCGTCAATTAGAAGACGCAGATTTCCAATTGTCAAACATCGAAATTTTATTTTTTTTATTCACCCGTTTGTACTTAGTTGCAAAACTAAATTTTCCAAGATCATTCTAGAAGTGGGCATCCTAAATTTATGACACTGGCCTAACAGCCAGCATTCGTTAGATCGAAAAATTTGAAAAGTCATTAACAAATTGGTATATCGAGTTGAAAGGAATACGAATATTGTTCTTTAGCAATGCGAGCTTCAACAAAATTCCTAGTGTCCTTTCCATGTGCAAAAAGAAAAATAAATTTTACCAGATACAAGAACCGTTGCCTTTTAATATTTTTCTCAGGTATCTACTAATGAACATATGTTTATAAATAAATTGAAAGGCGAAATATTGGACATAAATGTCTAATTCCTATCATAGTCAATTAATTGAATCAACCATTAAAAGTAGAAGTCAACAAAAACAGACATATTTTGAACCAGAAAAGAAGAAGTCTACCTGAACATCCCATTTAAGGGGGATGCAGTTTCCCGAATGGCATAAAAGAAAGTTGAAGCGGCATTAACACGCACATTTAATGCAGCTAAACTACGCGTGTTATTTAGGGTAACACACTTGCCTTTACCAGCAATCAAAGAGAAACAGCCGTTAATGTCAACATCAAATATTATTTACCAATATACATGCCTGCGTAAGTTGTCGATCGACCTGCGTAGGCCGATCCACTGGACGGCTAATTACTCAAATGAGAGAACATAGCAACTGAAACACCTGTTTTAAATCAAATGGTAAATACACGTCTGCAATTGTGCAAAACATCGTTGAAACCTCACACGTATGTTCTCCAGAAGTAGTGTTTAAGATAAGAAATGCTGTAACGGATGGGGGCTAGTCACATACGAAGCCTTATGGATAAAAAATTGCAGCCGGATTTATGCAAGCAGAAGAAACATGTTCAGATATTGAGCTTGAATTGGAGGTGATGCACACAATGGATAATTGGACGATACAATCTCCTAGACGAATGTGTAAACCTGCAGTAGAGTACATAGCATCGTATAGTCTCGACTCTACTGCAGGTTTACACATTCGTCTAGGAGATTGTATCGTCCTATTATCCCACATTCCTCACCCAAATATATAGTTGGTAAAGGGCGTAATACCGGCTCCTACTGATGAGTCGCCAGTAAGCACGAAACGAATGTGCATGAGATTATACTTTCCGTTCATGCAGCCTTTGGTTTATCCTTCTAGTCACAACATAACTAATTTTTTACTAAGTTCGCAACACCAAATACACACTTACATATATATTACTTCTCCGCAACACAAAATATTAAACGGTTATGGTGTCTGATTAAATTTATTTTCGCACACTCGAAAAGGTACTATGAAGAGTATTTTACAATTTTACTCCCCTATATATCGGTTAATGGTAGCTACCACACAAACATTAAAACGGTTATATAATGGAACAATCATTGATGTAGTGGATAATAATGATAATAATTTAAATTAAGATAAACACGAATCCTGTTTTTTTTAACCATTTGCAGATCATGATGATCTTGAAAGTTCGAAAGGTGTCAGTAAGTGAATGTAACGGCAAATCTGCTATGTTGTATGTCGAGTTAGATGAAATATATAGGTATATATATATATATATATATATATATATATATATATATATATATATATATATATATATATACATATATATATATATTTAAAGAACATATAAAATTCTGAAACTTAATTTAAAGATATTTTTCCAATACACGTGCATTTATTGACCGTTGAATCATATAACGCATTCCATGTCGCCAAAGCTGAAAGTTAAATTATTTTCCTGGATTGATTTTAAATTCTGCTGTCGCAATTTACAATCAATTGCATTATATGCGGCTATATTATGGGTTAAAGCTGCATATCTGAAATACATGAATAGTATTGGCATTTCGGTTTGATGCATGCTTAGTAAGTTTGCTGTCGTTCTCTGATGATGTCGATGGAAAGTTGAAACGTTGGTGGCGTGGGTGGTCATAAAATTTATTATAATCAAGGTTGCGGTCTTGATATAAACACCTGACCCATTAATTACTTACATATGTCAGTATAAACTAAAAATTGTATAGTGTAGAAAAGGCAATTCATCCAGTAGACCGGTTTCGTCCTTATTGGGAGCTCATCAAGTACTGGCCAGAATTTGCCGCGGACAGGATACGAACCTGGGCACGTCTGCTTCGGAATCTGGTGCTCTAACCACTGAGCTATCCTGCCGCACACTACACCACACACAATTTTCAGGTTATATACTAACTAATGTAACTTGGTTAGTCAATTTTTCCTTTAGGTGGAGCTCATATGGCATCCATTTAGACCCAAAGTTCCAACTAACCATGCCCAATCTGTCATTACTGAACAGACACCACATTACATGTGGAAGTGGTATTGAAATGAACATTTATATAATTAAACGAACATTGGTTGCGCGGGTGGTGATAACAATTATTATAAGGCCAGGTACTTGTTATTTTATATAAAGAGCTTCATATATAATAGATTTTATGATTTTGCTTTGTGTGGAATTGAGAAATTGGCCAAACTGGCCAGATGCCCCGTTCAAAATATATGCTTTTCTTAAAAAAACGTTGGTGCCGCGGGTGGTGATAACAATTATTATAATCAAGGTTGCAAACTTGATACAAACACCTGACCCATTAATTACTTACATATGTCAGTATAAACTAAGAATTGTATAGTGTAGAAAAGGCAATTCATCCAGTAGACCGGTTTCGTCCCTATTGGGAACTCATCATGTACTGGCCAGAATTTGCCGCGGACAGGACTCGAACCTGGCCACGTCTGCTTCGGAATCTGGTGCTCTAACCACTGAGCCACTTTCACACACTATTAATAATAAATATCAGTTTTATGTCCAACCATGTCTATCGCTATTCTCTTTTAAGCAGAGCTCAAGGAACTTTGGGGTCTAAATGGATGCCATATATGAGCTCCAATCTAAAGGGTACTGACTAACCAAGTTACATTAGTTAGTATATAACTGAAAATTGTGTGCAGTGTAGTGTGCGGCAGGATGGCTCAGTGGTTAGAGCACCAGATTCCGAAGCAGACGTGCCCAGGTTCGAGTCCTGTCCGCGGCAAATTCTGGCCAGTACATGATGAGTTCCCAATAAGGACGAAACCGATCTACTGGATGAATTGCTTATTCTACCATACACATTTCTTAGTTTATACTGACTAAATGTAATAACTTAATGTGTCAGTTGTTTATATCAAGTTCGCAACCTTGATTATACTAAATAATATAAGATTTTCCTGACGGTGCCAAAACTTTTAAATCAATTTCTGCGGAAAATGTGGCTGTACTCTGTTAATCAATTGCTTCATCGTACGTCCATTATATGTGATACCTCTTATACATGAGAATATGGAGACTATGAATGATTTGGATAGAATTGTCAATTGATCTTTGGCATCCATCCTCATCATTCTCTGTGTGCTATATATGATGATAATTTTTTAACTTGGAAAATTCTCCTTATTTATTCTATTTAACCGCAGTGCAATAAATAAGGCCGGTGCGTCGCCTCTAAATGGTACGTTTATGAAAAACTTGCTTGACGGTATCCTCTCTAATGCGAATCTACCGAGGTCTGATATTGATATCAATAAACCACTCTGGGTAGTTGTTCATTAGCAAAATTTTACTGAGGTAGTCCAGTTCTTCCTCAATCTTGTGTTCAGAGCAGATCTTCCTGATTCTGTTTGCCAGGTTGTTAATTAAGTTTAATTTGTGAGATTTTGGCACAGTTAAATACAGTTTGTTGCGGAGAACTAATATATATGCAAGTATGTATTAGGTGTTGCAAACTTAGTAACAAATTAGTTCAGTTGTGACCAGAAAGATAAACCAAAGACAGCATGAAAGGAATTTATAATCTCATGCACATTCGTTTCGTGTTTACTGGCGACTCATCAGTAGGAGCCGGTATTACGCCCTTTAACCACTATATATTTGGGTGAGGAATGTGGGATAATAGTAAGCACGAAACGAATGTGCATGAGATTATACTTTCCGTTCATGCTGTCTTTGGTTTATCTTTCTGGTCACAACTGAACAAATTTTGGCACACTGCTGCTGTATTGAATTTATTGTCCCGTGATAGTGTATTTTCTAGGTTTGCCAAGTTTTAAATCACAATTTTCTTCTCCATTGAATTGGATTTTCATGTAGAGAAAACTATTGTCTTTCTCTACCTCGAGGGTAAATTTGATGTTTGAATCGGCTCCATTGGCTTGCTTGAGGAGCAGCAGACCCATCCGAAACCCTGAAACAAGCTAATTTTTGTGATCCAGACGTCAAATTCACTTTCAGTTTGGAGAAACAATAGTTTCCCTTTCTCGGACAATTTATATATAAGCATCATGCTGTTTTGATTGGTTGACCTCGATGGCATTTAGATATAGACACTTCAGGAACTCCTTCGATGCGGCCCATTATGTCAATGATCATTGTCTCGCAACAAAAACCAGCTAAGTTTCTCCACAAAATACTTCAACCATTTCGAAGTATCATCAACGCAGACCTTATTAAGGACTCTTTCGAGTTCGCAGATGAACTGAAGAGGAAGAACATTCTACAGAATAAAATGATCTCACTTGACGTCTCATCCTTATTTGCGAACATTACACTGGATAATTTAACGACGATCTTGTGAGACCTGAATAAAATTTTGTTTTACGATTTTCCTATAGACACCAATGACATCAAAGACCTCATATTAGCATGTACAAAAAACGTGCAATTTACATTTGAAGGGGAATATTAACGTCAGATCAATGGTGTAGCTATGGGAAGCTGCATTGCACCCCTCCTGACAGATGTATACACATGTCATCTTGAAAAAAAGAGCCTTAAATGTGTAATTGACCAGTGCGCGTTTCTAAAAAGGGTATGTAGATGATATATTGTTGTTCATCCCAGAAGCAGCAGATCCATCTGATATCTTCAAACAAGCTAATGGAGCCGATCCAGACATAAAATTTTGAGAAAGTCAATAGTTTTCCCTTATTGACATCAAACTCACTCGAGAAAAAAATTGTGATTTGACACTGGCCATACATAGAAAATTCACTTTCACTGGGCATTATATTCACTACAAAAGCAGTGTGCCAAAATTCCACAAAAGAAACTTAGTTAACAACCTAGAAAACAGAATCAGGAAGATCTACTCTGAACACAAGATCGAGGAAGAACTGGGCTACCTGAGAAAAAAACTGCCAATGAACAACGGCCCAGAGCGGTTGGTACATGCAACTGATACTAGCTTTTTAATAGGTGCGATTGTCTAAGTAAAAGATTAACGATTATCTGAAGTTTTGAAAATTGATTATAATCATCATCCAAGTTACCAGTTTGTTTATTTTACGACTGCGTTACATTTTACGCCGGGGTGTGAGCAAATTTTGTAAAATATATATTTCGTTTCCAACGAGTACTGGTAATTTTTCATGGTGTTTAGTCCAATTTGTGTATGAGACAGCTTCAACATAAAATGCCACAAAGTGAGAAGGTTACCAAGAGGATTACAATTCAGTTTTTTGTTATTGTTACACCTAGGAAACATAAAATTAATTTAATGGGCGGTAGTTTTGCTATGTTTTTTGATGACTGGTTAAATACAATGGAATTAGTGTTTACTTCAAGCTCGCAAACTTGATTTAAGGATTCGGCCTTCTTAGAAGCAAAAGGTATAATCAGCATAGGGCAAATAAAGTTATAGTTCACTTAGTAGCTGTGGGTCCTTTAGTTCTAATAAACACATAGGCATATTAACGGCGATCGAAGACAATGGAGATCTCATCACTGATCAATCGTTCTACATAAGCTTTAAAAGAATCACGTAGCATGACAGGGAATAGATTAGTTACCTTTTCCTCGTGTTGTGATACGAGATGTTTGCATCCGCTCTCCACCTAGTTTTTCCAGAAATTTATACTTTCGGATATGCAAGTCTTTTTCAATGGAAAGCACATCACACAAACAATTTGACAATCAATGTGTCAAGTCGAAAATTTTAGTTTAAATTGCCCCATTTATATTTGTTGTTCGATCTCTCAAGCATAACTTGTTTTTTTACTAGGTAAGTTTATATCAAATTGGTTTGTGAATTTTCTGCATGTGTACACTCATCGAAGTGAGATTACCGTGATTTAATAACGAATTCTGTCAACTCACTGGATAAGCGTACGTCATGCCTGTGCGTATGTGTTCTCGTTTGTTTTGGATTGAGGAGTAATCAATTACTGCACGTGTACACTCGTCCCAGGTAAATTACAGCTATTTAGCAACATATGACTATTCTTTTGATAAGCGTATGTCACATCTGTGTGTATGTGCGTGATCGTTTGATTAAGACTGAGAAATAATTTGTTACATATAATTATCGGCACGTGTATCAGTCATTCAAATGAAACTCAAATGATAATTGTCATTTTCTATTTACACACGTCAGACATATTTTTACACTTACTCTCCTAAATGAAGTAATTACGAGTGGCATCCCGATGAGGAGGAGGCAAGATACTGTGAATTCAGTATATAATTTAGAGTTAGCTAAAGTAAATTAGACTAGGGTAAAGTTTTTTAATAGGGTAGAGAGTTAAAATTAAAATAAATATTTATTTTCAAATTGTTTGTGTGATGTGCTTTTCATTGAAAAAGACCTCCATAACCGGACATCGAAATATCTGGAAAATCAGGTAAACAGCGGATGCAAACATCTCGTATCGCAACACGAGAAAAAGGTAGCTAATCCTTCTGGATGAATTTTGTTACAGTTTAGCCCATCTATAAAGTTATGTTGTTGGTAACATTTACAGGTTTGGTATGCATTACATTTAGGGATTTGGTATTGCATGAAGCTTTATGTAATGTTTGCCTTACTACCGCTTAAATACACCTATTACTTGACCAAATATGTAGTAGAAGTAACGTTTAGTACCTGCTCATACTAATGAGCCGTTAGGTAACACGTTTCGAATGTGTACTTAAGATTATACCGGATGTTCATGCTGACTTTGGTTTATCCTTCTGATCATATTTTAAATAATTTTTTATTATGTGCAGAACACCTAATACACAATTGCATATAAATTAGTTCTTCATGATAAGGAATATGTAAATAATTGAAATCGAGTAGTTAAGATAAACACAACAACTCGTTCCCAAACAAAAGGTTTCGAAACGCAGCCCATTTTGCCGCATCTTGCTGAATGTTTTCCTACCAGTAAGTGGTAATAAAAGCAGCGAAATTATCTTTAATCGGTGATAACTATAAACGCTGAATAAATTAACATGAAAATCGATAAAATTTTTCAGACCAGTGCTACTGTTACGATAATTTAGCTTTAAACAATAAACAAAATTAGTGGCTTCGCAGAGGTCCGGGTTTAAGATGTTTTTAAAGTGCAAACCTATCTCATTGAATAAATTTGAATTAAGCAATAAACTTTCCTTTTCCAAATGTATACCGTGAAAACGGTCGACGTAAATACCTTATTTTAGGCAAATAAATAATTTTAAAAACAATTTATTGTTAACATACTTTGTTTACTGGTATTTCCTTTATCTGGAAATACAATAAATCATGTTATTATAGCAGCAAGTACACTAGACGAGAAGCAATCCTGATAAATTGATGTCTAAAAAGGTGATTGTAAAAAATTACGATACTGATGACAGATGTTAACGAGATTTTATTCCAAACCTCATTTGCTGTCTACATGGTTCACATTTCAACCAGATAACTGAATAGAATATGGAATAAACTCAGATTCTGTTGATATTTTTTTGCTTTCCCAAATAAACAAAGCTTTGTTGCAATAAGTGAAGGCCTCAACTTTGGTTCTTGTCAGCTTGTTATTCTCTGTAGTAGTGACAAACATGTAAGCGTTGAGAGGTTTTTCTGAATGGCGTGTGTTGCTAAGAGTCCATTTCAATGCACAAACTAAGATATGTTTTTAGCAAATTAAAATGCTAGGCATCGAAAATTTTGTGAGTTGTAGAGTAAGAATGCACTATTCAGCGTTGCAAATAGACTTGGGTGAAAATAGTGTTCAGCGAGCGATAGAGTAACGCAAAGGTTAAATTCACCGGCACTAATTCAAATGTGTCCAGATTCGAGCAATGTCCGTGGCACGTTCTGGACAGTACTTGGTGAGTTCCTATTAATTATAAAACAAATCTACTGGATAAATTCTACTTTCTACATTATACGTATATATATATATATACATTATATATATATATATATATATATATATATATATATATATTTCATTATACCATCCTTGGATTTCATTTGATTATGCGGTGCAACTGATCTGACTTGGTTTGCTTATATTTTGTTTTGTGAGACCAGTAAGTGTATATGAGTATCTGTCTAAGTGTGTGTGCCTTTTCGCATGTAAAGTTCTTTCTTGCTATATTTCAAAGTGATGTCTGAGATCTGGTCATTCTTGTGTTGATAGCTTGAGAGTTAACCAACTGTTCGCATGTTGGCTGTTACGTGTAGGAATTTTATTTTCATGGGTATAGTCTTTCTTTACCCCTTGTTCCGCAATTTTGTTCTGTCCAATTGGTAACAGCACAAGTGCAGATTACAACGTTGAATGCTCATATTATTTCGAAATTTCTGTCTCAGTATTTGCAGTTGTTTTTCCCTCTCCACTTTGTTGCCAATCCGATCGAACGTTTGTTAAATCTGGTAGAGGGAGTGTTTGGTCTTGCCATTCATTTATACATATATAAATATATATATATATATATATATATATATATATATATAATAGGACATTCTTATTTGAAACTAACTTGATCTTAGTTACAAACAATTGTTAATACCAGTTAAATACTGTTTGTTGCGAAGATCTAATATATATGCAAGTATGTATTAGGTTTTGCGAACCAGGTAACAAATTAGTTCAGTTGTGACCAGAAGGATAAACCAAAGGCAGCATGAACGGAAAGTATAATCTCATGCAGCATAATTTGTTACTAGGTTCGCAACACCTAATACATACTTGCAAATATATTAGTTTTCCGCAAAAAACAGTATTTAACTGTTATATATTGAATTTAATGATGTCATGCTTACCGCGAAACATGATAACTGATATGGATTTATTAGAGTAACAGGTGTTCAGAAATAGTTGTAATTCGCAATTTCGGTGAACTATAGTATAACTTGATGTCCATTATGTTGGTACCATTTCCCGACTCGGCAACCAGAGTGTTAGTACCATTTAACTTTTCGATACTACAACGTTGGTATCGGTTACTACCAAAATAGCCATAGTGTTAGTATCCTTTACAGACTCGGTATATATATTATATAGAGTGAGTTAGCGTAGAAGTCGCATTTTCAAGACTTTATTTAATGTTAGCTTCACTACTGCAAGTTTACACATTCGTCTAGGAGATTGTACCGACCTATTATCCCACATTCATTACCAAATTATATAGTGGTTAAAGGGCGTAATGCCGGCACCTACTGATGAGTCGCCAGTAAGCACGAAACGAATGTGCATGAGATTATACTTTCCGTTCATGCTGCATTTTGTTTATCCTTCTGGTCACAACTGAACTAAATTGTTACTAGGTTCGCAACACCTAATACATACTTTCAATTGTTATTACCGCCTGTGTAAACAATGATCATTAAATTGAACAAAATATCCCGTGTGCCTTTCAGAAATGCATAATTTTCAGCATATATCGTCTGATTTCAATTAACATAAACATATCCGAGTTTCCTATTTTTATCAAATTTATTGACAAAGCTTGTAGATTCCATAAATTATAAATATGCCAATTTAAATAAACTTAACTAATGTACATTATTCCATCTTGCCAACTGATTTAGTAGCCTACAGTAGGATATTAAAAAAACTTCTAAAATTTTTAGTTCCCTCCTACCGCAAAAACACGACCAATTTTACTTATCTGGAAAAAATCAGTACAGTTTCGTTAAAGGAAAGTTTATAATGGTTCTTTTCGCAGCTTTGGACGCATATAATATTCTTTAATGAGCAGGTTTTTATAACTGTTGTGGTATTTGAGAATAGCGAAAATAATCAATGCCAATGCTTTTGACTATTTAAAAACCAATGTTCAATTTGTGCACTGTTTTTTTATTCCGATATTTCCTCTAATGCTCAATTTTAATCTACAACCATCCCTATTTATTTGCGTTTTTTTCGGCTGATAACTATCTTTGTAATGCCTTAAACTAACAGTAGTAATGTGGAATTAATAGACTTTGATTGCAGGACATACGATACCTATATGTATTTGTATAAATCTAGAAATATACTTATCGCTTTGAAGAAACACACTTCTCTGCAGTTCTTTATATTTTCAAAGTAGGGGATTAAGTTATTAAACATCGGAACGTTCGCCGTTCTGGCACTAATATAGAAAATGAAGGAAAATAATCATATCTGTGGAAATTAAATAAGGATGTACCTATCTGGCTCAGACCTTACTTGATATTTGCTAAGTTGATGTGGAATCTTATCTCAAAGTTTCATTCAGTCAAGATTGAATCGTCTCAATGATTTTCCTGTATGACCAATAAGTAAAAAATCAGTAAAACGGACAGAGATCGGAAAAGCGTATAAATTGCGTCATTTATTAGGAATTATCATTTTAAAATTTGCTCAAATACAATATTGAAAGGATGTAAACTTGATACAAAATCTGATCCTGATTTTTTCCCGTAATTTAGTATATGATTGCAAAGTTTATTCATATTTCTAACAATTTATACAATAATTAAGAGTTATCAACCGAATTTCGCAAATTTACAATAAATTTGCTTATAATGCTTATTATCATTAATATTTCGCAATTATGTGCAACTTGAATCCGTAATGAACGCAAAATTGTATGAATAAAAATGAAGAAGACTGAAATAGTTTATTGTTTATTGGTAAATAGAATGTTGATAATAAAATGTGATTTCTATAAAAATGAAAAAAACTGGAACTAGTTTCACACGGAATTTTACTATTTATTAAAAAATCTGAGTATAGTGGCTGTTAGACTTTAGACTTGTTTTATGTGGAAAATCGGGCATTTGGCTCTCACCCCAAAAAGACTTCTACGCATTTTACTTGACTGGAAATGTCGGCTGTACTATTTATGCGCAGTCACAATGAATAACCTTCTGCAGCTATCACCATATGTATATATTGGGTATAATTAAACAATAATCAATTATTGTGCGAGTGGTGATAACAATTATTTAAATCGAATTTTCTGGCTTCAGCTACTAGCTAGGTACAATGGGATTTGTAGTTATCACATGATTGCTAAGTTAATTTAACGAAAAATTAGTTGTCGGTTTCTGTGTTGCTAGAAGGTTTCCTAACAATAATTTGTGTTTTCCAAATGAAACTGGTTGATTAAATTACCGTTAAATACTGTTTGTTGCGAAGACCTAATATATATGCAAGTATGTATAAGGTGTTGCGAACCTAGTAAGAAATTAGTTCAGTTGTGACCAGAAGGATAAACCAAAGGCAGCATGAACGGAAAGTATAATCTCATGCACATTCGTTTCGTGCTTACTGGCGACTCATCAGTAGGAGCCGGTATTACGCCCTTTAACCACTATATATTTGGTAGAAGAATGTGGAATAATAGGACGGTACAATCTCCTAGACGAATGTGTAAACCTGTAATAGTGAAGCTAACATAATCTAAAGTCAACGACAATGCGACTTCAATGCTAACTCACACTATATAATATATATACCGAGTCTCGTAAAGGATACTAACACTATGGCTATTGTGTTAGTAACTGATACCTTTTTTGAAATCGATGAGTACCGGATACTAAAACTATGGTTTCCGAGTCGGTACATGATACCAACCTGATGGATATAAATTTATGCTAAAGTTCACCCAAATTGAGAATTACAACAATTTCCGAACACCTGTTACTCCAGTTAAACCATACACTCTGGCCTTCATCGATATCAGTTATCACATTTCGCGGTAAGCATGACATCATTCAATTCAATATATTACAGTTAAATACTGTTTGTTGCGAAGAACTAATATATATGCAAGTATGTATTATTACTGCGAAATGTGATAACTGATATCGATCAAGGCCAGAGTGTATGGATTAACTGGAGTAACAGGTGTTCAGAAATTGTTGTAATTCTCAATTTCGGTGAACTATAGCATAATTTGATATCCATCAGGTTGGTATCATGTACGGACTCGGAAACCATGGTGTTAGTACCATGTACCTTTTCGGTACAATAATGTTGGTATCAATTACTAACACAATAACCATAGTGTTAGTATCCTTTACAGACTCGGTATATATATTATATAGTGTGAGTTAGCGTTGAAGTCTCATTGTCGTTGACTTTAGATTATGTTAGCTTCACTATTGTAGGTTTACACATTCCTCTAGGAGATTGTACCGTCCTATTATTCCATATTCTTTGACCAAATATATATTGGTTAAAGGGCGTAATACCGGCTCCTACTGATGAGTCGCCAGTAAGCACGAAACGAATGTGCATGAGATTATACTTTCCGTTCATGCTGCATTTGGTTTATCCTTCTGGTCACAACTGAACTAAATTGTAACTAGGTGCGCAACACCTAATACATACTTGGTTGATTAAATTGGCTGACCTAAATAAAGTTTAGGCTTATATCATATATATATATATATATATATATAAAATTATTTGCATGTGTGTGTGTGTCACTCAATTGTAAAGAAATTTCTAAAATTAAAAATATATATTTCAAATTCATTCTTGTAAATGTATATATAAATATATACATTATATATGATAATAACATAAACTTGTACCTATTTTCCAGGACATATCAAAATTTAAAAGAGCAAACGATTTTGTTTAGTGATTTTTATTTAAATTAATGGCAAAGTGAAATGATGTCGATAACTCGCAAAATCGAAGCTGTGTTCACATAAGACGTTTTACAAATGAAAAATGTTCAATAAGTTAAGTACTCTGGATTTTCTAGATTACATCTGACCTTAACTAAAATAATTGATTACATATATATATATATATATATATATATATGTATATATAATTTATTTTTTATGTATTGTTGAGATAAACCGAAAATTACATAATTTTGCAAATATCGTTTATTTATAGAGCACCTTCGCATACATGGATTAATAGATTTGAACTTGGGAGCGGTTTGGTCATCTTTCAGCAATTCATCAACTACCCATCTGAAGCAGCGCAATGCCTGCACTCATAAGTTATATACCATCGAATGTATTTTGATTAGTCTTTCCTTCAGGGGTTTTCTCTTGTGTGTCGATTTCAACGAAATCACCAAGAAACACTATATGGACGAAACCGATCTTTTCGGTGATTTCCATTTTTATTTTACGCAACGAATTTTCTACGCCGAAACCTTTCATATATTCATATCCTACTTTTAAACTTACGCATAAAGCGTACCTAAATATATCTGTGGCAGTTTATTTTAATCGATCGGTGACGCATAGTAGGAGCATGTGAACGAAACTGTAATACGAGGACACATTTTGAGGAAGGACTGAGTTTAAAAAAAATGTGTTACATAAATCAAAATTTTATAAACAGAGCGACTTTGGCTACGTAATGAAAGAATTCGTTGATTCTGAAACAAATGGTCCAGGTTTAAATCCTAGAAGCGACAATTATAGGTCGTAACAATTAGTTCGTTTGCGATACTTTTATTACAAACCGACAACTCATATAGAAATATCATGGAAATATAATTATATATATATATATATATATATATATATATATATATATATATATATATATATATATATATATATATATATTTATAATAAGGCATTCCATTGAGCGGAAGTAACTAATCTTCTTCAATAAAAAGGAATAAATCTCTGTACTATACGATTTAAGACACGAAAATGAAATGTAATGGAAAAAATGTCACAGAATTAGCCGAAATACAGTGAGAAATAAATTCGTGCTGTGAAGCTAAATGAAATATGTTTATTTGAAAAAGCTCACGGAAATGCTTGTATCAATTATCGAATCGATTGTTTAATTCACGTCCAGTCAAAGCAGCTAAACATTTACAGTTAATCGACAGTGAAGCGTAAAAACTAGAAGAAGGATATACACGTGGTTTAATTGGAAAAATGAATGGGAACAAGTGGACACGCAAAAAAGTGAAGAGTCTAGCGTTTGTACCAGTCATCGTTTCTTTGTGTTCATGTCATGCTAAACTGCTCCTCATCAAACACCATATACTGCGTATCTTTTGCAAAGTTTATTACACATAAATTTGTAACGAATTTATAATTATGGGGTGTGGGACTTAGTTATATTCATCTTTACGAATACACAATTGACTTACAGTTAAATACTGTTTATTGCGAAGAGCTAATATATATGCAAGTATGTATTAGGATTTGCGAACCTAGTAACAAATTAGTTCAGTTGTGACCAGAAGGATAAACCAAAGGCAGCATGAACGGAAAGTATAATCTCATGCACATTCGTTTCGTGCTCTCTGGCGACTCATCAATAGGAGCCGGTATTACGCCTTTTAACCACTATATATTTGGTAGAAAAATGTGGAATAATATATGTAGTGTGAGTTAGCATTGAAGCTGCATTGTCGTTGACTTCAGATTATGTTAGCTTCACTATTACAGGTTTACACATTCGTCTAGGAGATTGTACCGTCCTATTATTACACATTCTTCTACCAAATATATAGTGGTTAATGGGCCTAATACCGGCTCCTACTGATGAGTCGCCAGTAAGCACGAAACGAATGTGCATGAGATTATACCTTCCGTTCATGCTGTCTTTGGTTTATCCTTCTGGTCACAACTGAACTAATTTGTTACTAGGTTCGCAAAACCTAATACATACTTACACAATTGACTGTTTGCGATTTAATTAACTGTGCTATATCACCGTTGAGACGATTATAAGGATCCACTACAAAAACTTCGTTTGTTCTACTGTTAATCTTTTTTTACAATAGGACTATTCATCTTTACTAATTCATGTATTTGGACTCGGTAAGATAGCAAGACAACAATCAAAGCATTATATAAATACTATAAATCAAGTTTGCGAGCTTCAAGTAAACACCAATCCCATTGTATTTCACCATCAATATAGCAAAACTCCCTTCGGTCGCACGTAATGACGCGCTTCGACCGTCCATGATCATCATCAGAGTACGAAGGAAAACTCACTAACGAGGTCGCAACGCGTCAGTGCGTGTGACCGACGGTAGTTTTGCTATTTTGTTCGATTACCGGTTAAATACATTGGGACTGGTGGTTACATGAAGCTTGCAAACTTGATTTAAAGAATTCTTACCCCCACCCGAGCAATTATTGTTTAATTGTATTGTCTATATAAATGTAGTTTGCGGGCATCACGTGAACACCCATCTTTTTTTGTTTAACTAGTCGTTGAACACGGAAAATACAATCGTCATTCGTACCTAATCTTATTATTTAACCTGAAATAGTCAGTTTGTTATTGTGTTATCACAGTATAATCATGAAAGGTCGAAATTTAACACTAACAGTATTTCTGCTATTAATTTAATCAAGGTTGCGATCTTGATATAAACTTCTGGCCCATTATATACAAACATTTATCAGTATAAACTAATCATTGTGTAGTGTAGAAAAGGCAAAATTCAACAATTGATACCGATCAAGGCCAGAGTGTATGGATTTGCTGGAATAATAGGTGTTTAGAAATAGTTGTAATTTTTAATTTTGGTGAACTTTAGCACGCATTGAAATCTATTGTGGTGGTAGAATGTACTTTTTCGGTACCATAAGTTTGGTATCCGTTACTGACAAAATAACTGTAATATCGGTATCTTTTCCAGACTCGTTGTATATTTTATATATAGTGAGATGGCTTTGTCGAAGACTTTATATTATTTTAGCTTCACTATTGTAGGTATAGACATTTGTTAAGTAGATTGTAACGTTCTATTTTCCAACATTCCTCAGCCAAATATACCGGCTCCCACTGATGAGTCGCCAGTAAACACGAAACGAATGTGTACGCGTTTTTATTTTTCCGTTCATGGTCATAATTGAACTAATTTGTTACTAGGTGTGAAGCATCTATTACACAATTGCATATGGTATAACTATTCCACTGACTCTTAGCATTGAGTAAAATGGAAAAAAAATCAATACCAAGAACGGTTTCGCCCCTGTTACACATTCATCAATAGTTAACAAACCTAGCGCGGTTGGATTTTGAAGTCAGAATTTTTCGGTTCAGTCCTCTGCACTATGCTTTAAATTTGCAATACCACGCATTTCGAGCAATTAACAATTACACACACACAAAAACACACGCACTAGTGTTATTGGACCAGTCCGTTCCTCAGGTGTCTCCTCTTGGGCGTCACGTTTGATCTAAAGTTGCATTTACTTATATATTTGAACTGATGCCTACTGGTATCTTCAATATTAAATTAGTAACCGTAAGGATGAAATAAATCTATTTGTGAAAATGTTTTGTTCGATCGTGCCAAACTAATTACATTAAGCTCCAGTATACTAAAACTCGAAATATTTTTAATTGTACACGATTATTTAAACGATCGAAGAATTTAAAAAAAAATTTAATTTACATTTGTCACATGTGTGTGGTTTGGTTTACGCGGTGGGTAAGGAATTCCATGCTTTTGCTTATATTACATGATTAAAAATTAGCTTTGAAAGGACCATATCACACGAGAGGTAATAGATTAATTACCTTTACCTTGTGATGTGACACAAGGGGTTTACATGAAATAATCAGGTAGACAGTGGATGCAAACGCCTTGTGTCGCAACACAAGGAATGGGTAAATGATATAGTCATTCGATTAGTATGAACTAGTTGCTCATTGACGCTTAGCATTCCGTATTTTTGGTAAACAATTTTAGGTTGCTTTATCGTGTAGATGTGTTTGCTTACTCATTTAGTTGGTTTCTATTTTTCCTGAATATGTGCGGGAGTTTGGGGATATTTGTTCAGCGTTTGTTTAATGCTAAACCTGTAGATATTCGATGCGTCGTGACGAAACTGCAACATATCTGGCTAATGACGTTTTATTCATGTGGTTTGATTCCTATATATATATATATATATATA
>JAQBSW010002904.1:0-30000 GCA_029291075.1 Eudiplozoon nipponicum
TAATCAAGGTTGCGATCTTAATATAAGCACCTGACTAATTAATTATTTACATATCTCAGTATGAACTATGATTTTTATAATGTGGAAAAGGCAATTCATCCAGTGGACCGGTTTCGTCCTTATTGGGAACTCATCACATACTGGCCAGAATTTGCTGCGAACAGGGCGCGAACCTGGACACGTCTGCTTCGGAATCTGGTGCTCTAACTGCTGAGCCACTCTGGCGCACATGTCGCGCAATTTTCAGCTATATGTGGGGAACTCATCACTCAGGGTGGCTCAGTGGTTACAGCACCAGATTCCGAAGCAGACGTGCCCAGGTTTGAACCCTGTCCGCGGCAAATTCTGAACAGTACTTGATGAGTTCCCAATAAGGACGAAACCGGTCTACTGAATGAATTGCCTTTTCCACACTATACAATTCTTAGTTTATACTGACATATGTAATTAATTAATGGGTCAGGTGTTTGTTTCAAGTTCGCAACCTCGATTAAAATTAATTGTTATCACCGGCCGTGCAACCAATGTTCGTTTAATTTTATAATGAAGCGAGTGATTTTAAGAACAAGCCAATGGAGCATTTTTTCGTTCTTCTATGTTTAATGCTTCACCACCTGTGCCAATGAATAATCAGTATTATAATTATTTATTATCTGAAGCTGCTCAATTTCTAGTGCATATAACTTTTTTAATTTCTGATTGCGCGGGTGGTGAAAAAAAATCATTAAATAATGTATTCGGGATTGAACTAAACTCCAATCTTATCGTAACTAACTAGTTGCTGATCATAAAAAACTACCGTCAGTCGGACAGTTTTGCTATGTTTTGCGCCTGGTTAGATAAAATCGGACTGGTGTTCAACTGAAGCTCGCAAACCTGTCTTAAATAATTCTTACAACCACCCGCGCAACCAATGATTGTTTAATTGTACAACTTATGCACATTTGGCGAAACCTCCAAAATGTTAATGCTCGTGATTGTTGAGAACCTTTGCTGCTGAAATTTCTAGTCAAGTGCAATACAATTGTGATTTAGGTGTTGCGTAGCTAGTAGCAAATTAATTAAAATAGGACTAGAAGGATAGATCAAATTCAGCTTGGACGAGTGGTGTAATCTTATGCTCAATGTATGCGAGTCTACTAGGGTTGAGAGTCGCATATCTTATTTTGATTTTGATTTATTCTCGTAATTCTGATGATGATTGTGGAAGGTTAAAACACATCAGTGCGTGTGACTCTGTTGTTTTTCTATGTTGAGCAATTGACTATATACAACAAGATCGGTGTGTCTCATGCGCGCAAACTTTATTTACAATATTTTAATTGTTTTCATTCATATATTTTTGAATTATTTGTTCTGATACAAAGATTGCGCGAAGGTGATAAGTCTGAATGGTCGTATAAAATCAAGTAAACACCGGGCTACCACGATTTCGTTCGGTGATATGTCTGCAGAGTCAATTGGTAAGCACCGACACAATTTAGTTATTTTTCTTTAAGAATAATTACTATTGACCACTTTCACCCTAAGTCATTCTAACCAAATTTGCATTAAATGATTATCGTTTGTTGATACGCTTTAATAATCGCCATGAACAGCATTGCATCGAAAGGATATACCAAAGTCGACTAGTATACATTGTGTATAATAAGCTGGCTTTGAAGTTACCTGGCTTAGGGTTTCATATGAAATTGACTCTACTCCTGCTTTAATATACATACATATAAGAGGTTGCATAGACCAACAATCCAATATTTCTTGACAAAATATTTGCTGAGTTTTGGAGGTCTGTGCAGACTCCTAGTAATTAACCACCCGTAAGCATGAAACGCAACTCACTGGCATATCTTTCTGGTCCTATTTTAACTATCTTGTTACTAGATGAGCACTAACTAGTCGGTAAATTTACACATGGTAGTTCTGCGCAACAAAGAATGTAAAGTGTTTCAGCAGTTTCGATTTTAGAATAATTGACAAGCAATCATTTGCTTTGTTAAATGGAGACCCGCGAAAAGTAGAATGGAAAATAATATACTCATGTGGATAATACTTTGCGTAATGAATTGGTCTACTGATCCGAATTAAACGTACGTTCAGAATGTTTCAATTAATGATATGTAGGTTTGATAAGTTTGGCGTTACAGCAGAATAAGCGTAAATATGCTTCGGTCAAAACTAGATTATCGTCACTGCAGACAAAGGTATGTGACTGGGTCTAACAAGGAACTTGTGTTTTTATCAATTATCAGTTTATGCTACACTAGGATATCTAGGCCTAATATGCAATAAGGCACTTCCGCGAGAACAAACGTCCACTGGAGTACACGGCGTAGGCTTAATGATACTCCGAGATTTTCCAAGATATGTATTTTTGTTGTCTGGCAATTAGCGGCCTTTAGCTTTACATCGGGGCTGCGTGCTACTGCGCAATTCGGCGTTACTAAATATATTTCAGCACCAGTATCATCCAAAAAGTATATCAACTAAAGTGGATCTGGCGTTACATCAGGTTTAGAGTAAATATGCTTCGGTCAAAACTAGGTTATCGCCACGGCAAACAAAGGTATGTAGGATCAAACTCGTAACTAGATCCAACAAGGTACGTGTCTTTATCAATTATCAGTTCATACTACACCATGAAACATAGCATACTATGCAATAAGGCACTTCCGCGAGGACTAACGTCCACTGGAATACACGAGGTAGGCTTAATGATACTTCGAGATTTGCCAAGCCATATATCTTTGTTGATTGGCCTTTGGCGGCCTTTAGCTGTACATCGGTGTTGCGTGCTACTAAATATATTTCAGCACCAGTATCATCAACAACGTGTATCAACGAAATTGGATCTAGACCAAACATTATCGATGCGGTTTTCTGAGTGACAGAAGTAATACGCGTCGTCCTTACTGAGTTTCGTACTTGAGTACACTGCTTGTGGACCATCGAATAAATGCACACCATCTGGACACTTTTTTATGCAGTTTCAAGTTCTTTGTCCACATATAAGATGATTTATGCACCAAGTACTAGGAATGTCCACTGGAGAATACCTATCAGACGGTGGACGACTTGCCGCTTATCTGGATGCCAATCTGTGTATGGTGTTTTGCTGACGGTGCGATGAGAGATGGACTCCGTAGACGATGTGGTGGTAGGCTGGGTCCCCTCGTCTGGTGGTTCTCGATTATTTCTGGCCGATTAGAGAGTATATTGGATAGCGGCGACCGATAGTCTATGATTTCTGCAGCTAGTGCCTCGTGATTACGTACAGCATTAGTCAGTGAATCTAACGTAACTAGATGAAATATTTGAGATTCTAGATTCCTAATTTCTGTGCTAGTTGAAAATTCTAAAGAATTGACATCAATTGGCTTGGCTAATTACTTAATATTAATGATAATTCCTGTACCAGCGAAAAAAATGAGTCCAAGATTTGAATTATTGTTCGACGCCAATTCAACAGACCTTCTATAGCTAGAGGGTTGTCAGCAATTCTAAAAAGCCTCACCTAGTTTGAAAACCACTTGCTATTGTTACTTTAATCAGTTAGAGGTTCTACATCACTACATTGTCTAAAAAATCCCGATAAAATCGAAACACCAAAGTTATAGCACTCTAAATAGTATTCAACATGTTAATAATGAAGGTTAAGTTCAATTGTGCATGTAACGTAACCAACGCTAAATATGACACAGAAAACGTTTGTGTGTTTTATCCAAAAATAATTGTGTTTCATTTCAGCATAAAGGATAACAAGTCATTAATTATCCGTTATGGGGATTTGCTAACGCCGGAATGGGACACTGAAAATAAGCAATGAATACCACGTACAAACAAAGCCGAAATATCGCTTGACTGATCGTGTTCAGAAAACGAATAGGCATTGTTCTAGAAGAATTAATTGACTAACCAAGAGACAAACACTGTTCCTAACTTAATGAATGACCAGAACTAAATTGTAATGTCATACTAAAATATAGGCCTATAAATGTAAAAATTAAAATGTCTTTAAAAAAGGGCCCATGTACAAATGGTCTATCGTGAGCCATGCTCTCTCTCTCTCTTCATATATATATATATATATATATATATATATATATATATATATATCATAACCCAGCCACATACAAAAAAGTCAAAGTGACTAATGTTTCCCTGCAATATAACCATATAAGGAGTGAAAAAGTATAAGGAATGAATTTAGTCAAATTATTAGTGAGAGAGAAGGAATACCTTTGCTACTTATATATATATATATATATATATATATATATATATATATATAAACACACATTCGTCTTTATTGTTGATAACAGAAAATGTTGCAATATTTTTATCGAAACTCATGACTTCAAACTGCATCTCTAGAACGCAAAAGTGAACATTGACAAAATAATTACTAAATTGCGTTTATTTCTTCTTCTGTGTTTTTTCAGTATGCCTACGCGATAGCATTCTAGTCTTTCATCCTAACGGTTTCTTAGGCAAAAGTTTTACTGGAGAAGTAAGTTTCTTTCGTTTTTTTATCATTTAAAATTTAATTATATTTCTATTGCATGGAATATTTTAATTTTATTTGTTATTATTTTTAATATTGCTGCATTTCTTCACGATAAGTCAAGCAAGCAGATATAATTTAGGATACACTAATGAGGCATAATATAACGTATATTATGTAATACTCCAGACCAAATTTATTTTTTTTGTCTTATTAAAGAAGAGATTACATATATTTGTTAGTTTCTGATGCTGTTAGTTGTACTGTTCTAATAGAAAGAACTAGCCAAACTGCGTTGTCGGTTTTTTTCCGGTAGTAAGAAGATAGCGTAGACTTTTTGTGGTTGAAATAGCAAGAATATTTGAATACTCCTGACTAAAAAGCTATAGGACAAGGTGAAATCGATTAGAACCGGTTTCGGATTTCAAATAAACTGAATTCCGTAATTTTTGATCTTACGACAGTATTTTTTGTAGTTTGTGAAACATTTATGCTCCTGGTGATGATGGCTCATTGTTTTTAGAATAATTTTTACACGCTCACCCAAAATTCCTCTAGATGTTTGCTGATGGATATTTCATTCAACTCACTTAGGGTCGTTTTTAAAAAAATCTGACCTTATTTTAATTATGAACAAATTTCTAGACAACCAACGATAGTGTCTAAATGACAATTAGTTTTATATATTATATACGTTCAGCTTTATGTCTATCAATGTGCATTGCATAACTGTGTAATACTTTGACATTATATGGGAATAATAACCCATAAAATAAGCAAAATCTAAACAATAATTGATTGCGCTGGTGGTGGTAACAATTCTTTAAATCAAGTTTGCGAGCTTGAAAAAAACACCAATCCCATTGTATTTAGCCAGTCATCGAACAACATAACAAAACTACCGTGAGCCGCAACGCACTGACGTGTTTCGACCTTTCATGAGTATCATCAGAGTACGACGGAAAACTGACTATCGAGGATCAAACCGCATTGCGTATATATGGAAAGCAAAATTAGATATGCGGCTCTCACCTCTAGTGGTTCTGCATACATAGTACGTGAAAGGAAATGACGGCTGCACAAGAATGCAAGACTACTAGAGGTGAGAGCTACATATCTAATATTGCTTTGCAATGCGGTTTGATCCTCGATAGTCAGTTTGCCGTCGTACTCTGATGATGATCATGGAAGGTCGAAACGCGTCAGTGCGGTAGTTTTGTTATGTTCGACGACTGGTTAAATACAATGGGATTGGTGTTCACTTCAAGCTCGCAAACTTGATTTAAAAAAATTGTTACCACCACCCGCGCAATCAATTATTGTTAAACATAGAAAATCTACCAACAATCGCACGCACGGACGCGTTTCGACCTTCCATGATGATCGTCAAAATACGACGGCAAACTGACTATCGAGGATCAAACCGCACTGCATATATATGGAAAGCAAAATTGGATATGCAGCTCTCACCTCTAGTAGTCTGGCATACATTTAAAGAATTGTTACTACCACCCGCGCAAACAATTATTGTTAAATCATATTGCCTAATATATATATATATATATATATATATATATATATATATATATATATATATTGATTGGCTAGACTTGTTACAAGAAATGAGTAAGATTAATTTACAATCTAGTAGACAAAATTTCGGACATGATACTATGTTTTCAAGCTGTAAACAGAGCAACGTTAACGATACGATATCATAGAAGGTGGTGTTTTGGAAAACAATAAACAAAAACTTTGGTTACATAAAATTAAATATCTATAAATAAAATTACGTTGCAGTAAGAAGAAACCACATCAATAGGAATATAGTGAAGCATAACAGACATGACTAAAAAAGAATCATTTACAGACATTCAACCTGATAAAATAGTTAATCACCGAGTGGCCAAAGTAATGAAAACAAGATGCAAATTTTAGTTGAAAAAACCATCACAGGTCAAGCATAGAGAAAGTTCAAATATTGTTATAAAATTTGCATTTTGTCAACTAATAAAAAATACAAGCTTCTAAGTGAAAAGAACATTAAAGTTGTCAAAGATAGTTACATTATAATGAACACAATTAAAATGTATTAACTATGAATTTTGTCAAATAATCTTTTAAAATATTTCAGAATACCGCTAATCCATAATTGTGTGGTTTTTCCTCGCCAGTCCTTGCATAATCAATTCCGAACAGCGTCTCCTAGCCTTTATTGAGTGTTAAAACAAACGAATTTTAACCGATATAGCAAGAATTACTTTTATTTGGCTTAAATGTTTATTCCATACGATTCTTTCGCAATTTTGAAATTCTTGGTTTAAGGCTTCATGTTCGGTGCCCAATTTTTGGATTTATTTTCAAATTTAGCACAATATTTTAAGTAAAACAAAAACAGAACTTATTCAAGTTACTCTAATTTACACACACTGTTATAAAGGCACTCAGTCGTTGCACTAAATGGATTGCCATCCATTTCACTGCCCATCAATGCTGGAGTTTCCAAGGGTTCAAACTGAGGACCACTTTTCATTAATATTGTATTTGGTTTAATAAATAATGCATGGTAAAATTATAAAGTATGCGGATGACAACATAGCATGTTATCTAATCTATTCAAGAAATATAGCTAAATCATTGCTAAATATTCAAGCCCGACAGGGCATTCATGTATACTCCAAAACCTGTCACCTCAAATTAACATCTAGGTCAACCTTCTTAAAATTCTTTAAGAATGTATTACACGCTGACGACGTTCTACACATTGATCAATGGGACTAGGAAACAACTAGGAATTATATTTGCTAATAAATTGTCTAAAACAGTATATTAATGCTATTATACTCAAAGACATGTATAAAACCTATTCTCGGACACACAAACCTTATGTGGACCAGTGCATTATCCGACAAACTGGAAAAGCGCAAGGCGTACTTCCTAAGATATAAATTTTCTAAGTTGTCTTACTCATCAAATCGCGTTCAGGCTATTATTTTGTAAGGACAGACACAACATTAATTGCAGTGCACAAATATATAGAGTATCTGATAATTCACTCGAGCATTTTTCTATCAATAAGTAAATGGCCTTCTTTTAACTGTGTTGTAGATACCTGCTTCATATTGAATGTATACTTCCATACATGGTTTGTTTCTCAATTAAAATTACAAATGCATAACAATCGCAAAGCAAAAGGTTATACATTAGTAGCCGATATATTTAGAGAATGCTCATCTGCAAATTGCAATCTTTCAGCTATACAAATTCTGGGTTTTCATATGATTAAGTGGATGAGAACTAATCTGATTTTCAGTTTTAATTCTATTTCTTGTTGGTAGTATATGGTACACGCTGCGCTTTTACCAAGGGGATAAGATAAAACTAAAACTTACGAGGAAAAATATTCGTACATGCAATAGGCAACAATACGAACATATGGTCAGAACTTATTCCATCAATACACAAGTCACCAGATACGAAGCACGAATTTGCAATACTGTAAGAATGATCCAAAAACGCACATAGAGATACACGCGCGTACACACAAAAACAAATCAATGAGCGACAAATCACCTACAAGTAGTATATGTAAAACTGGTTTTCATCCACCTAATCAAATAAAAATGCAGAATATGCTTAAATGAGAAGTTGCAATTTGCACGTTGGTATTCTCGTAATCAGCCGAGCAATATCCATAATAAATATGCACTTCGTTATCAAATGCTTTCTTTTCTTAAAAATATCCTGTGAAATATGATATATATATATATATATATATATATATATATATATATATATATATATATGGATAGGAAAGGCTTTATTTGATTATATATAATCTTCTGCTCCTGGAGCGTGCTACAAATAAGTTCAGCATTGAATTAGATGTCGAAGTCTTGTTTATGCTTTGAGTGGGTGTTATGTTTTGTACATCTTGTGTGAACAATACCTCATCAAAGAAGGTATATAAAGTTTTGGCTGTAAATATAAAACAGCTGTTCATGTTTTTAAAAACAATAATTGCTTGCGCGGGTGGTGGTAACAATTCTTTAAATCAAGTTTGCGAGCTTGAAGTAAACACCAATCCCATTGTATTTAACCAGTCGTCGAACAACATAACAAAACTACCGCCAGCCGCAACGCACGGGCGCTACAAACAGTTTATGTTCGTTGTGGATTTGACCGCATTTTTCTTGTGCGGGACAATTGATAGCACTCATAGGTCGGTAAAATCTTGAACTTCCTTCATATTCAGATGATGTAATTTTTGGCCTCAATTGATAGGTTCTAACTTGCTTATAAATACATATATATATATATATATATATATATATATAGGGGTATATAGATAGACAATAAAAGAGATATATAAATATTATCAAAAGCATTTTGACTAATATAATTTATCCATTGCGGGACTCACAGTGTTGCTTGTATGAGATTCATATTATATATATATGGTATATACACGTGTATATATATACATATATATATATATCATGAATATATATAAATTTATGAAAGATGTGGGAAGAACCCACATGGTTGCTTATATGCTTATCTATATAAACATAGATAGCGTGTGGACGTATGTATAAATGGATATTTTATAAGACGTGGGTGTGTATATATATAAATATAAATAAGTAAAAATAAAATTTTAATATAAAAGATTGCTAATTATATATATATATATTCGTATATATATAGTGTATACACGTAGGTATAGATATATATATAGATATATATGAAGGATATATAGATATTTATAAAAGATGTGGGAAGAACCCACATGGTTGCTTATATGCTTATCTATATATACATAATATATAGCCTATGGAATTATATGGATGTTATTTATAAGAAGTGAGTATATATGTAATTATGAATAAGTAAATAAATATACAATTTATTATATAGGTATATCCGACACAGATATTTTAATGGAGAAACTAATTTATATAGGATATGAGTATTAATGTGTATTTGGCTGAGACGATTTTGTTAGTGTAAACTCCGTATTCGGTCTTGTCAAAACGATAGAATAATACTCTATAGACTTTCAATAGTTTTTAATCTCTCTGTCTATAACCGATTGCAAGCTGGATGGAATTAGGTGAACTGGGGGGCATGTGAGGATTACTGCAATATTGAATTCAAAATTTGTTGATCTTTCTATGCGTCCGGAACAGCAATTAAAATATAGATATCAGTGATAGGCGTGTTTATCAATACATTAAGTGTACTTATAGTTATTCAATAAATGTCACTTTAGTAAAATACACATGTTTATAGGTAGTTGTGTGCGCAGAGGGGGACAGGGATAAGTTTTTGTATACATTTGAGTATTAGAGACTAGGTATGAAGACCGGATATTAGGAAGACAATTAAAAATACTTTTAGAATTAAAATAGATATAAATATATCTGTCTTGAATGAGGATACCACATTTGTCACAAGTTGTGTTTTACTCCTGTGCGTATTGTGTCAACCCTGAAGATGAGACTGGAAATGAAGTCTCGAAAATTTGGTCAAAGAACAATGGAAAATCTTGATCCAACGTCATTTTCAGACAATCAGCTAATTGAAGGCTTAAAGAAGAAGGGACAAGTGAGAACCCATCAATTGAGGCCAAAAATTACATCATCTGAATATGAAGGAAGTTCAAGATTTTACCGACCTATGAGTGCTATCAATTGTCCCGCACAAGAAAAATGCGGTCAAATCCACAACAAGAAGGACAGCACTGAGAAAATAAATACATCTTTTAAAATGGACTTTAGATTATGTTAGCTTCACTATTACAGGTTTACACATTCGTCTAGGAGATTGTACCGTCCTATTATTCCACATTCTTCTACCAAATATATAGTGGTTAAAGGGCGTAATACCGGCTCCTACTGATGAGTCGCCAGTAAGCACGAAACGAATGTGCATGAGATTATACTTTCCGTTCATGCTGCCTTTGGTTTATCCTTCGGGTCACAACTGAAATAATTTGTTACTAGGTTCGCAAAACCTAATACATACTTGCATATATATTAGTTCTTCGCAATAAACAGTATTTAACTGTAATATATTGAATTGAATGATGTCATGCTTACCGCGAAATGTGATAACTGATATCGACGAAGGCCAGAGTGTATGGTTTAACTGGAATAACAGGTGTTCGGAAATTGTTGTAATTCTCAATTTGGGTGAACTTTAGCATAAATTTATATCCATCAGGTTGGTATCATGTACCGACTCGGAAACCATAGTGTTAGTATCCGGTACTCATCGATTTCAAAAAAGGTATCAGTTACTAACACAATGGCCATAGTGTTAGTATCCTTACAGACTCGGTATATATATTATATAGTGTGAGTTAGCATTGAAGTCGTATTGTCGTTGACTTTAGATTATGTTAGCTTCACTTTTACAGGTTTACACATTCGTCTAGGAGATTGTACCGTCCTATTATTCCACATTCTTCTACCAAATATATAGTGGTTAAACGGCGTAATACCGGCTCCTACTGATGAGTGGCCAGTAAGCTCGAAACGAATGTGCATGAGATTATACTTTCCGTTCATGCTGCCTTTGGTTTATCCTTCTGGTCACAACTGAACTAATTTGTTACCAGGTCTCGCAAAACGTAATACATACTTACTTTTTTAAATGACAATATTAACTACTAATAAAGAAATCAAAAGTCAGTAAAGCAACAGCGCTCGAAACAGAAATAATATTAGAATAGTATTACAAGTGGGTATATGATTTTGAAGAAAGTGTAGAAGTGTTATTTGCACATATTTTAAAATATGCTGGAACATTAAATTAAATTTAAAAATGGTTATCAATAGAACCCTTTTCATGTGCGAAAAAATAAAGAAATTGTATAAAATGTCTAATCATTTTCGCACGTAAAGGTACTATAAATTTTACTAAGACACGCATTACAAAAAAGTCAATGTTTTCCTCTGAGTAATTTTAGGGCGTTTTCTAACCATTTTTTCCAATATAATTTTCGATTAACAGCGTTCTCTTCTTTTTATCTACTACTTTGGTAAATATTAGTTAATGAACTTTTAACTGCCGAAGCATTCATTGTGATGCCTCTAGATTTTATTTTAGTTGATTTCCTTTGCAATCTAGCGTATGCTTTCGTTGGCCTACCTCTGTCCGTAAAAATCTATTCCAGTTTATACTACGGCTGTGTTTACTTTATACGACTTATTAATATGATCATCTAAACCAGATTTCTGTCGCGACGAGAAATTTCATGAACATGTTTTACTTATAATGGTGCATTCATTTCAATTTCACTAGTGAGTAGGCAATTAAACAAGCATCGATTGCGCGGATGGTGGTAGCAATTCTTTATATCAAGTTTGCGAGCACCAATACCATTTTATTTAACCAGTTGTCGAAAACTTAGCAAAACTACCATCATTCACACGTACTGAGTGAGTAGGCTACCTAGTTGACATTTTTAAACATACGACGATTGGCAGTCATGATTATTAGATTCAAATTTGTTGGTTTAGATCATCGCTTTACGTTTTTATGTTATATTTTTGAAGTAATCATCAGGCTCGCCATAGTACAATAGTGCGCAATATGTACATTTATTAGACTGCTGATCGTTGACACTACTTAGTTATCTACCTTTAAACTAATTGTGGAGTTGTGACGAGGAAAACTCGCAATAATATAATTCAGTCACAATTGTGGACTTAGGTTACAGCCGCATTTCTGATTTTTAGTTCATTGTATATACATATATTTGTAGTTAGAATAATGTTTATTTAATTTTTGCAAACTTGATGTAAATAAATAATTTTTATCACCTCCCGTTTAATCAATAATTGCTTAATTGAATATCAAATATAAAACTGCAAATGTGTACTAATTCACAACTCTCATTGCAGAGCCATCACATACCTATCCACCATCGATAAAACTCAACTATGTCTTAGGTATGACGTATCTAAGAACAATTTTTTAAAAATATGACCAGAATATTATAGCAGTCAGAGTAAAAACGTGTTTAATCTCATGTATAAATGCGTTTCGTACTTACTCGAAACTCTTAAGGCTGATTTTGGTATATCCTTCTGGTCCTATTTGAACTAATTTTTTCTAGATACGCAATGCCTAATGCACAATTGAAAATATATTAATTATTTGCATATATACATATAAATATATATATATATATATATATATATATATATTATGTCCATTGCCTTCAAATATTACACAGTATATTTCTAATTAAGAAGAAAGAACACATTAATAACAAAGTGGATAAAGGCCATTTATTTCGAGATTAAAAAAAAAATCGATTTACAATCTTTCATTTACATATATTCTTGGTTTCAAATAATTATGCTGATGGCAACAAATGTGACTCGCTTTTTACTTCTATTTCTTGTTATTGCTGTTTGGTAAGTGTGTATGTATGTTATCTAGATGTTGAAAATTCGAACTTCCTGTGGACGAGGATAAGACTCAATTTGCACATTGCAGGTACCATGTTTGACATTTTAAGCTATCATAAAAATATTGTTTAAATGTGGATTTGAATAAGTCATTATGTTCTCTGAAATATCTGTGGAGATTTCCGAACGCAGTGCCAAATTCTTGCTAACTCAGCTTCTATTAATACTCGTGGAGATATAGGACGCCAACTGAAGCCCAATCTAAAGTCCATTTTGAATCCTATCGGACCAGAAAGGCTGAAGAGTTTGAAGAAACGTTCGAATCAAGTAACGTCCGATGTTTGGTCCAACTTATTCCTTCTACAAGTCGGAGAAAATTATACGTTGGACGAACAATGAATTATTGTAACAATAATCTGAACACATCATAGGTCAATTTTCCCGGGCATCTTTATCAGCCCCTATGCTCATAATATGCTTGTATCATCAGTGTGGGATGCTACTAGCGGATGGCCATTAGCGTTAGAAATAAGGTATAAAATCATACCACTTAAACAGATTTTGACATGGTAGAATCAGCTAAAGTCAATCACAGCCAGATTGGGATGTATGGAACCGTTCGTCTTCCAGAATGGGTTTCACTTGCGTGTGATAGATCTTGGTTGGAAACCTTGCGCGGTAAGGCATCGATCGAGCTCAGTTGCGATCTTGTTGCAGATTTTCAATTTAAAATATAACTTGAAAAAGATTAACCATCAGCATAATTAATAACAAACAAAAAGCTAAGTAGATAGTAAGATGAAGATATATATATATATATATATATAATAAATAGAGATAAATATAATTAGAAACGTATATATATTGATGGATAGGTATAGGGCGATATATATACGTGGATTGATTAATTATTTAATAGACAGAAACATTCTTATAAATAATTAAATACATCAGTAAGAAAACAGACCGCTTAGCTTTGAAAAGTTACCTTTTAATTTTTGCGATTGCTGTTTTAATTAAATTATTTTCTTCGAAAACTCTTGCACCTTTTCATTTTGACATTACAATAGCTACGTTTGAAATAAAGATCGCAAGCTTGATTTAAGCAACTATCATATTATGTGTACATTTCTCAGTATAGACAAAACATTGTATGAGGTAGTAAAAAAAATTCATCGAATAGACCGATTTCGTCCTTATTTTAAACCGTTGAAGTACTGTCCAAAATTTTCGTAGACGGGATTCGAAGATGGTCACAGTTTCATCGGTGTAGATTTATCCACGTTGCGCCACCCTGCCACACAATACACAATTTTCCGTTATATACTAACTTAAGTTTTTGGTTAGCCTTTTGTTCATGTGGAGTCTATGTGACAATTCTTTAGACCTAAAATTGCAAATAGCAACCCGAATTCGAACATTCTAGAACAGACAGCACGCTATCTGTGGAAGTGGTATTAAATTGAAGATTTATATAATGAAACAATGAATGAATGCACGGGTGGTGATAACATTTATTTAATTCCTGGTTGCGAGCTGTACATTAACCAATCCCATTATATAGACATCTTTTAGTATAAGCTAAGCGTAGTATGAGGTCGCAAACGCAATTCACCAAGAAAACCGTTTAGGTCCTTATAGGTAATTCTTCAAATACTGTTCGGATCTATTCAAGCCAGGGGGCTCGAACCGCGTACTCGAAGGATTCACACTAAGGAACAACTTAGTCTACTAGATGAATAACCTTTAAAATCTTAAGAAATGTTTAGTTTAATAGGCAAGCATATAAGCAAAAACTATATATATATATATATATATATATATATATATATATATATATATATATATATATATATATATATATATATATATAGTCAAAAAGAGCAGAATAGATAGTTAAATAAATATGTATTTTTGTAAAGATTAATGAATAATTTCTCTAATAGATCAAGAAATTATAAGAAATTATTTAAATATGAAAATGAATATATATCTTGTAATATATGAATCCACAGATTTGTTAATCGCATGGAGGATAGATATGTAGCCTGGCAGGTAGATATGTAGGTTGTTATGTAGTTAAGCATTCATACACACATAAATGCATTCAAAAACAAAATCCTGCATTTGTACCTAAATACATACGTACAATCATGAAAGCATTCATACTAAATGCGTACATAAATTCATGCATACATACATACATACATAAATACATACATGCACACATACATACATACATTAATACATACATACATACATACATACATACATACTTACATACATACATACATACATACATACATACATACATACATACACACATACATACATACATACATACATATAAACATACATACATACATACATACATACACTTTTATACATACATACATACATACATACATACATACATACATACATACAGCACCACATACATACATACATACATACATACATACATACATACATACATACATACATACATACATACATACATACATACATAAATAAATACATACATACATACATACATACATACATACATACATACATACGAACATACATACATACATAAATACATGCATACATACATAAATACATGCATATATATATATATATATATATATATATATATATATTGTATACATCATCATACATACATTCTTCATACATACATAAAACAAACATAATTCACTACGTACCTTACATAAATTAATACATGCACTCTAATATATATATATATATATATATATATATATATATATATATATATATATATATATATATATATATATATATATATTTATTTATCTTATTTGAATTAATTTAGTACTTGATACGCCATAATTACTATATACTTTAGTTGTATGGTTTGTGGTTCGGTTTTTGACAGTTGTGGAATGACAGTAGTGATTAAGCACGAATTGGTAATTTTTACGAAATTAGCGTTTTTGTGATCAGATGTTACACCAGCAGCGAACTAGTATCTGCCATTCCTTTATGTTAGTGATGGTTTTTACTCATATTCGTATGCCTAGGATATTTCTCTCATTTTTTTCACAAATTTCTCTAATGAGATTGTAGCTATATGATGGCTAATTGTAAACTATGGTGATGTGGCGAACAAACAGACATAAAGACGTTGTACATAATAAAGGTGCGATTGGGATTATTTTACAACTGGATTCTAATTTATTTCGAAGCAGACGTTTTCAGTGCTCTTGCTGTGCTTCATTTCTAGAATCCGTATGATAATTTAGAAAGTTGAACTCTTGCATTTTTTAATAAAATAGTAAAGACTCTTTTCTTGGACATACTTTTTTTCAACGATAATAAATTTCAAGTGTCCCTATAGGGTTTTACAACAATTATCAGTGAGGGCAATCTCATGTGTTTCAACTTAGCAGCTATCTTGTTAGATTATCTGGTTTAGTCAAAAAGACTTTGGTGTTCACTTCTTAAATAAAACATGGGATTAGTAAAACGAAATGTTTACTTTTTCTCCGTGGATCGAGCACTAGCCAAATTAATTTCTTAAATAATGGTCAACAGTGCAGTGGGTCTTGTCAACATCTATTAGGCAGTTATGGGAATTTATTTTGGTACTACACGTCCATCGTACTGTAGTTATGTCCGTAATAGTATTTATGGTCTCTTGATATCGTAATGAGATTGATGGATATGACCAGAAACGTCAGTTGCTTAAAACATTGCTTGAAATTTCGCGTTATACCGCACAATGAGTCACATCATGTGTTTGGAATAGTGTAAATTGTCTGCCTTCGTAATGCTACAGGACACGGAAAAATTATTGCGTAGAAGAATTGATGTTCCTTATCGCTGCCTACTCAAAATGAGGGAAATATTATGAAATTAATGTCCCCAGTGTAGCAGCAGCCCTCTTTGATGCCGAGAACGCTCCAATGGTCCTATCTAAGGCTGTCGTGAACAAAGGATAAAGTCCTAGCATAGGTGCGAGAAATAAGATGAAGCAGTCAGGACAATGATGGAAGCAAAATTCGAGACGCAGAAGTGAATGTAAGATAATACATATTTGTATTTTGTTATACTAAATGGACGCGCTCTATGCGAGCAAAATTCTACAAGTAATTGTATAAAAATAAAGCATTTGTGTTGAGCAAAATTACTCCATCTGATGGTTTGGAAAACTGAAGAATATTGTCTGCACAATTGAACACTGACTGCGAAATTAAAGATAATTAAGTCTAGGTTAGATGACATCATTACAGAAAATTCTGAGGAAATCCGCATACACGACCCAACCAATATTGGTTAAGCTAACACACAGTGCCATTAGTGTTAAAGATTTTACGTGGCAAAGGGGTTTGAAAATTGTAGAAAGTTAATATGGCTTGAATATTTAGATTCAAGGTTTCTATTGTTTTAGTGAGTCCTTCAGTCCAGGCTGTAAATCACCATTTGAGCTGAATATATGCAGTAATCAGTCCGCTACACGTTGGGCTCCGTTAGATCCTGGAGCTATATTAATGATAGACTAAGGCTTAGAAACAACCGTTTGAAGATCAACAGTGACAGTATAGGCCGGAAGTGCTTATTATGGTGTGATTTTTGTCCATAACAAGTTATGGAATAGAAGATGCCCAATTTTCGCCACATGTGAATTTTCTATAGTTACAGCCAACTTATCTTGCTACCAGTTACCACTTCATTATGGAAGTCAGGGCGTGGTAAGTGAAAAACTTAAAAAGAGATTTTAATTATAGACCAAAAACCAGAAATTGCTGTTTTACAATTTATGTATTAGCTTATACACCCATATATATGCATATATATGCATGTATGTAAACTTTTGATTGTAATCATAAATATTTTTTATGCCTGGTTCAACCCTCTTTTCGTGGCATCTCAAAATTGGAAGTATTATTTATGTGCACTCGCACAACTGTGCAAATATCACATGCTGCTTTTTACTTCGTACTATGGCAATAAAAACGATGGCGTGTGCTGCACACGAATTTTAATTCTAATGGGGTGTAACGCGATTGATATAAGCTGGTGGTGTTTATTTTTAGTTATACCGTCATGCTACACGTGACCAATTTGCGTTAATGGCCTTAAGTATGGCACCGAATGCGATACACGGAATTGACGTGGCTCCGTTCAGGAAAATGGCTATACGTAATCTTGCGGTTTCAAGTTGATGAGCGACAGTTGACTTTGTGTGCGGCTATTGGTTGTTTTGCTGTTGTTCGACGACTGGTTAAATACAATGGGTTTGGTGTTTACTTGAAGCTCACAAACTTCATTTAAAGAGTAGACTGTAGGAGGCTGAACAGTTAGAAAATCCTTTCGTTTCAGATAGGTGTCTCTGTGATAGGCCTGCGAATCCAATTAAAATTAAATAATTTGTCAAATAAATAATGCTGCGAATTGAAATTTCATCAACTTGTGTGTACTTAATAGCGAGTATGTTACATTACCTTCCTCGTTCCAAAAATTAACATGACAAAATACCTCTGTGGCTTCTGGTGGTATAATTATTATTGAAGGATATGCGTTATATCCGGTTTGACAACTGGTTGACGATATTTACAGAAAGAAAATTGCTTAAAACAAAACTGCGTATTTGTTCTGTCCTGGCTTTGGGAAATGTCACTAAATGGATGCAGCTACCACGATCACTTTTTATGCTATGATATAATGCCGATGAAATTATTTATAAATCTCAACATGTTATTAGTTACAGTGAGTTTTTCGTATTTCATTTGGTAAATGTGTGCAAGGCAGAACGTTACAAAGCATTTGTAGGTCATCGTTTATGAGCGTGTGAGCACTACCAAACAGTATCTATCACTATAAATAAATTTGAACTGAGCCATTTTTATTCATTTTCACTTTGAATTCAGAAGTATGTCATGTATGGAGCCATAGATTTATTGTAAAACAGATAAGCACAACATCGCAAAAGCAGAAAAAATATTTATACAAATCACACTTCAAATCAGGCGGATCTACAGGTGTCCTTCAAAGCAAAAGAAGAAAGATAATTACGCACAGCGGAGGCTGTTGTATGCAAAATTCTTAATCATCAGCTAAATAAACTCAAGAAGATCGTACATGATTTTGTATAAACTGGTGCATTGTGTGTGTTTGTATATATGTGTAGACGTGCGTGTGTGCATTCGTGCATGCTTGTACCTTCTCGATTCATCTTTCTTTTTTTATAATGTATATGTTCAATCCAACTTTATTTCCTTTTCTTTACAAAAGGATTGACTATGAAAGGTACCAGATATTTCGATCGATATGTGGTCTGGCGAAAAGAATAAATGTCCAATTTAATTATGTTAACATACCTGCTTTATAATAAATTTAAACTTCCATATAGGATTTTTTCTATATTAAAATTGCTATAAATAATGTTTGCGAACTTTAGGTAAACATCAATTCCTTTTTATTTAACCAGATGAAATATAGCAAAACCTACCGTCAGTCGCATATAATTACGCGTTTAGATCTTCCATGGTCATCAGTAAAGTTTGATGTCAATTTGACTAAGGCGCATGGAACGACAATACATGCATAAGTTTTGGGAAACCAGATATGTGGTTTTAACCCATTGTTTAGTCTCGTATACATTCCATGTGATTGTAAATTTAAATTAAATGTTTGTGCCAAGTATAAAAGTACCCTGAGGAAATACCCGAAGTATGCTCGACCATTGAAAATGGGAGTCAACTGGTTGTATGTTTGAAGCGAGTGGACGCTCTTTGTGGGAACCTTGCTGTACAAGTGTGAAAGGTATGGGATTGCAATACAAAACATAGGAGGTTGCCATGCTAAGAAGTAAGGTTCGGGTAGTGTGCCAATTCAAAGTCGTCCAACGTTCGTGCTACAATAAGAAGCCATACACGTACTTAACGGCGGCGCATATTCTAATTTTGAAAGAACATAAAACTAATGAGAGTAAGCGCGAAATGAACGTGCATATGTGATTGTACTTTCCGTTCTTGCTGACTTTGGTTTATCCTTCCGATTTAACTAGTTTTTTAATAGTTGCGAACACCTAATACATAATTGCGTATATATTAGCTCTCCGCAGCAAAACGTACCTAACAGTAAGACTGAAAGTCTAGTTTTGACTAACTGAAATCATATTGCATCGTGTGCGGACCGTATCATTATACCAATATATAATATTTTGAAAATATAACTTTATTTTGGACATTAGAACAGTAAAAGTAGTCGTATTTTTCCAATTGTAGGAAATCAAAGAAAAGTAGAGGATTTCATACTATTACTACCTAGGTTTTATTATGATTTTTAAACTGCTCGAAATTACTATGAAAATTGTAATTTGAAATAGTTTGTAATATTGCATTGGACAGATATTCATATGAAAATTGTATAAATAATATATATATATATATATGTATATATATATATATATATATATATTCCTCCTACTCTTTTGATAGTTTCTATGCTTAAGTGTATCACCGAAATCTTTAATTGCTAGCAGAAGTCCGATTTTATAGCATGTTTAAAAAATTATTTCATTAGCTAGACGAATTGTTTAACTATCGGCACTTATTTCTGTTTGTCTGTTTCTGTTTTAACGACTCAAGATCTGTTTGTCACGAGTCTGCTTGAAGTGTTCGGGTGACACTATTACATTTATACAAACATTTATTATTCTATCTAAAGTTGAACTCAGACAAACACGCTTATAAATATAGATTCAAGTCACTCATCTACATGATTATGTAAAACACGCGCTAAAACACAAAAGCGTACATATATATGTATTCGTGTGTATTGCTTAAGTTTGACAGAAGCTAACTTTTGTCGTACACTTACCAATACAGAAATAATTATACGATTATTTATTTTTTGCATTAGGCTCTTTAGCAAACTTATTCAATTTTCAGTAGAAGGGTAATTTAAGTGAATGCATGCTTTATATGTGCAACATTTAAGCGTTAATTCTCAGGGGCAAACTTTACATGTCATGACTCACCTACTGATATATTTATAACCTTAACATCCGGTCATAAATTGTATGTATGCACTGTTTAAATTATGATAATAAAAACAAATCATGTAAGTATATTTGAAACACAAACACGCATAAAATGGAGACTCACGTCAACATACGATATGTATATACAAACAGAATTATAAATGTAGTTATATACTCTTTGTCGGGTGATCCAGTACTTATTCTGTTATGTTTTAAGTATTTCAAACATAGTTCTTCGCAACAAACAGTATTTAACTGTAATAGTGAACAATTATTTTTTTTAATAGGAGCACTAGGATTTGCCAAAATCAACATGAACGAAGGCATAAATCCATGTACACATGCGTTTAGTTCTTACAGGAGTGGGAGTCAGCACTGCGGCCAATACTCAATATATATTTGGTCAAGAAATGTTGGACAGTTAGATGGTACAATTTCCTATAGGAGTGTATATTCAAACAGTAAAGAATTAGCCTTCTATATAGAGTATTCGGAAACGCGACTTCAGGCCAACTCACTATATATGATATATACCGGTTCTGTAAAGGACGTTAGCCCAATGTTCTTCGTGATGGGCTTAATTTCCCGAAAATTGAGAATTTCAGACAATTTTGAGCACCTCTTACTGCAGCAACTCCGTATATCCTGGCCACGATCGGAATCAATTATCACATTTCGCGATAACCATGACGTTAGGAAATGGAAATTATAATAGTTATGTTTTTTAAGCTTTTTTGAACATTTGAAGCAGTGTTCATGACTGAAATCTAGTTTTACGAACTATGCAATTTTTTCACCATTTTGCATGTATAAATAGCTCTGACTAAAGTCTTCATTTAGTGGTGTGTAATCAAGATGATATGGAAGAATTTCCGCAAACGATGTGGATAACGAGTTCCCCATTGCCACACCATTCACATGTTTATGAATACTAACATTAAATCGAATTTGTACATAATTGGAGCATAACAAAATAAGTTTGCCTAGAGTTTGACCTGTCACCAGTGACATGAATAGGTCTTGGTCTACCGTCTGGCCAATAAGATTAATAATTTCTTGAATTGTTGTATTTCTAAACGAAAATGTCAGTGGATGAATTATTAGCGTATTTATTGTTACCTGGACTACGATGGCCGATCGTACATGGGCTAACGGGGCTATGGCGGTGGTGTCACCAGGGCGTGGTGGATTTCCGACCGACAATCGGATCTCCTATAAAATACCACATGAGCCCGACGACGGCACCATGACTCGGCGTGTGTTCCCCGCCACAAAAGGGTTCAACAGCCACAAGATTACATGGACTCCTGGACAGTACCCCGTACTTCCGAATGGCGAATGAGCTCTCAACAGCCACTGGCAACCATGCAACTTACTGCTGCCTTGCAGACTGCGCTTGGATGTGCAAAGGCTAGAGGTGCGTCCTCGATCAAAAAGCCGAGTGGTGAGGGGATACCACTTGTACCAAATTCCCAAGTAACTCCATGAAATGTGGAGCCGGCTTATCCTCCAAAAGGAGTCAGCCGCAGTAAAGTAAAGGACTACGATGTTGCATACCTGTCAGTATATCGGGTGGTAACTTGCTTGGAATTTAATTTTTCACGAATGGATCTACCACAAACTCAGTAAAATTTTAATTGAGGTCAATTATTAAGGAGAGAATAGATGCGAATAGACTTACTGGTGAATTAATACCGAAAGATATTGATTTAAGAAGCGTTTAGCAAAGTTTGTATTATCGGTAAGCATGTTACATATTACGCTCTGATGTTGAAAATCGTTCGCTGTGATCTTTTTTAGAAATTTTTAATTTGATTTATGGCATTAACTTTCTTCAACCTATTAATTACGTTTTTATAACGGTTATGTTCAATAATGTTGTCTAAACTTTGTAAACCTGAGCCGGATTCTACGTTCACAAGACCAAAAATTTGTTTTAATGGAAAACACACGTACACACGCACAAACCACTGTCATATACGTAAATTTCCGTTATCGAAGAAAATAATGCAATTGGACTCTATTTGATGCCAGCCATCAGATGAAACAACTTACTTTGATGAATATACCTCGTTGGCTTGTTGCACATAAGTAACTTCTGTATCGTATTCCTAAAATAACTTAAATTAATTTTGCTAATCAATCATGGTATACGTGGTACCTTTTTTATTTGGGGCTGGGAGGAATTGTCTGAGTTATCATGCAGAAATGTTGTAATCTTTTTAACGCATGCGATTCGAGCGTACAATATAATTATATTTAGGAGCAAGTACTTAATCACAAACGAGTTTTATAATAATAGATTATAAATTGACGGTAAATGGCCGTAAGCCCGAAACAAGCTTGAAAGGCTTGCAGGTTTTCCGAGCTCAATTCAACTTTAATTATTTCTGGGTGTTTCATGCTTAATACAAAAAAGCACATAGGTTATTTCTTTTTAAATGCGAAAATGCGTAATATTATTTTACCTTCCTTGAATCGATTTTCGCATTAAGGATTACTAATTTATTAGCTAAATATTGTTTTTTTGCGGAGAACTAATATATGCAATTGTATATTAGTTGTTGCGTACCTAGTATCAAATTAGTTCAAATAGCACCAAAGGGATATAACAAAAGTCAGCATGAACTAAAGGTATAATCTCATGTGCACATGCATTTCGTACTTACAGGCGATTCATCAGTAGGAGGCGGTATTACGCCGTATACCCACTATATATTTGGGTGAAAAGTGTCGGACAATTGAATAGTACAATCTCCTATACGAATGTGCATACCATCAGTAGTGGTGCTAATTTCATATAAAGCCTTTGACAATTTGACTTGAAAGCCAACGCAGATAATATGATATATATCTAGTATGAAAGTGTATCAGCACTATGGTTGTTAAGTGCTTGATACCAACATTATGGTTGCCGAGTCGGTACTTGGTTCATCCTTTTAGTACTATTTGAACTAATTTGCTACTAGGTACGCAAAGCATAATACATAATTGCATATATATATATATATGTATATATATATATAATAGTTCTCCGCAACAAACAGTATCTACCTGGCAGTCAGTGTTCATTTGTGCATATAATACTTTTTTAAAAATTTCCAATTCCTCAGAAGCCATTTTATTTAACTCAACACAATTGCATTATTTTTAATCAATTATTCGTATGATTTTACTCGTATAAGGCGCATCCATTTAGTAAACAAAATACAAATATTTATTATTTTATATTCACTATTGTGGCTCGAAGACTGCTCCATCTTAATACGTGCTCTTCTGCGAGAAATTTCTCTTGAATTCATGCCCGCTCTAGATGGGACCCTAGGTACGTTCTCGGCTCCAAAGATCGCTATTGCTACAGTGAAGGCACAATTTTGTGTACAAATAGGGTTCGATATCAATCCTAATACGGCAAGTAAAATTATTATATTAATGTGACAAGAATCTCATAGTTTGATACATTACAAGGCTTGTCTTTTTTATGATTCAATAAATGAACTTAGATATATGTCATTCGCTCAAAGGGCTCCTTAAGAGGCGGAGACTGTAAACTTGGTCTCTGTTTTGGAACTGTCAATGACCATGGAAGGAATTCAGGTTTAATATTTGTGTATTATTGCGAAATTTATTCTTTTTTACTTTAGATATAACGTCGTCAGTCACTTTCCCAATAAATTTCTATAGAAATCGCGTAGACAAATGGGACCTATAATAACCATCATTTTTAATAAATTAAGTTTTGATCGTCATTATTTTTAATGTTTCACTAGATTGGTTGTAACGGAAAATATTATGATAATCTTGCTGGTAAAACCAGATTAGATGCACGCATTTTCAGACTGGCAGTTTCTAGGTCTACGAATTGAGCTGACTTTTCAATATCCAAATTAGAACGTTAAATTCTGTCAAATTTCAAAACTGACGGTGTAATACTAAACACTGTTCTCTCAATTTTACTAGCCATGTTGTATAGCAAAAATTATAAACAGCATTACATGCTTTACTGCCGCAAAAACATAAATCATGTTTAAGATTGATTGTGAGAGGCATCTAGGTAGCCCACTCCTGCTGTTGGTAATGCTTACGGATCCTTCTTGAGCCTTAGAATATGGATCGAATCAGGCTGAAAAGATACAACGACTGTCTATTTGTATTTATAGATTCTGAAATTGTGATCTTGGTCTGAGGTATGGCTTACTTGACATGCATAGTAACTCAACAATTGCAGCATTCAAAGATTCATTTTTAATGTATAATGAATCACTGTTGTAGTTGTTGCGCAGACGGTGCTATTGATTATTTATATGATTTTTACATAATTCTTAGATTCTAATCCATTAACTTTGCTCTTCATACTATGAGCTGGAACAATATATGTCGATTAGACTAGGTTTAAGACTGTTTTGCGAAGTCATTATTCACCTAATAAACATCATCATTAACAACATCATTGTCAGCATCATTACCATCATCAAGCATTAAGTCAGTCAATATCATTATCATTAATCATCATTTCCATCAACATCCTCATTATCATCGTTATAAACGTCGTTAACTCAGCATAATATATACGGATGCTTTACATTTGTATTAAACAAAGTGGATAAATACGTGTTAGGTGTAAAAGAACATTAAGTCTCTTATTCAGTGTAGGAGTTGAACCTATGCTTGGTTAACCTCCCGTCATTGACGTTGCTAGTTTAAAACTAGGAAACGCCTGCAGTTACTTTTAGTAAGTTATGAAGATTCACCACATATCGAATTAATGATAGGGTACAGTTTCATTTTTAATTTTAAGGCAAATAGCGATTTTATAGTTATGTAGCAGTAAATAATCATTTTTTATAGGCAAAGGTATGTTCTATTATGTGATGATTCCTTTCATTTGGTTTTTGTCAAGTTTTGAAGACCAGAGCGCCTCAGTTCGATGAGGTGAGTGCAGTTCTACTGTAAATTATGGCTGGAAGATATGAGGTTGGTGCTTGTCTTAAGTTGGTAAGGTTTTTTTGTATAACTAATATCACCTCTTTCGCAATAGATATTGTCTAATTATAAACTTCGTGCCAAAATTATCACTGCTGCATAATTGCATTTTTATTCAGCATTGCAAGAACAATAGGTTTGCATTTTTCTATGATTGATGGGTGTTGAAATTTTTTCGTTTATTCAATTTGTATTTATATGGTATAGGCACAAATATCAACAGTTTCTTATTCATTAGCACTACTAGCATCATTACCACAATCTTTTTCATCCTCACTAAAGTAATCATAATTATCATTACCTTCATCACCTACATCACCTTTGTCATTATCTTGATTAAAATCAACATTTCCGTCCACTTCCTCATCATTATTATCATCAACATCATGTAAATGATCTCATTAACCTCTCCCAATACCACAGCTGTTATTATCTTTAGCGTCATCATTAGCATCATTTTTACCACTGGACATACACTCATTGTAATCCTCACCATCCAAAACAACTTTATTACGACATTATCATAATATTAACCATCAAAATAAAATATATAATTAGAATTATTTACTGTATTGTTATTAGTACCAGTTACGTCTTCTTCAGCTAAAGAACCAAAATTAGCCTCATTTTCATAATTACCATCAGTATCATCATTATTATCATCATGATAAAGGCCATCAACAGTTTATTCCGTAGCATCACAGTTAGGAGAATAGGATTTTTATTTTGCGAACCTATTGTAGATTTCTAGCATCGCTGTAGCAATTAAAATACCATTATTTAGATAATTGTTATCATGAAGAATTTACTCGTTTTAAGTCCTTAATACCAGGTAGCTGGCAAAGCATGAAATGCATCTTAACTATATCATTTTTAGGTCACGCAGATGTAGGTTTGCATATAGGCGATTATATATATATATATATATATATATATATATATATATATATATATATATATATATATATATATATATATATATACGTGTGCGTATTTATATGTGTATATTTCTTTGCACTCCAGTATACATTTTAATCGATACACTGTGACACATACCTCATCGCTTAAAGTTTGACAACGCGTTTTTAGTATTTTTCAAAAATAAGCATGATTCACGGTTTAAAGATGATTTATGCATTTATATGCACCACGTATAAACATACTTGTATTATTTCAAGGACACACGACAGCGCAAACACGAATGCAGACACGTACACACACACACACACACACACACACATATATATATATATATATATATATAATATATATATATATATATATATATAATTTTTAATTTAATTATAATGCCCACTGCCTTTGAATTTTACACAGTAAATTTATTTAGGAAAAGAAATCATATTTAATACCGAAGTGTGTTTATTGTGGATAATGGCCGGCTTAATGCATGATTACTCAACTACACCCAACATTAATTTTAATCAAGGTTCGGATCTTGATATAAACACCTGTACATATATTTTTCAGTATAAACTAAGTATTGTACAGCGTGAAAAAGGAAATTTATCCAGTAGACAGGTTTCATCCTTATTGGGAACTCAGCACGTACTGTCCAGAATTTGCCGCAGACAGGACTCGAACCTGGGCACGTCTACTTATGAATCTGGTGCTCTAATCGCTGAGCCACCCTGCCGCACATAGGCAATTCATCCAGTAGACCTTTTTCGTCTTTATTGGGAACTCATTTTGTACTGTCCAGAATTTGCCGCGGACAGGGATCGAACCTGGGTGCGGCAGGGTGGCTCAGAGGTTAGAAATCCGTATTCCTAAGCAGACATGCCCATATTCGAATCTTGTCCGCAAGAGATTCTGAACTGTTCGTAATGAGTTTCCAATAAGAACGAAACCGGTCTAATTGATTAATTGCCTTTTCTACACCATACAATACTTAGTTTATACTGACGAATGTATGTGCGTAATGGGTAGGTGTTTATATCAAGATTACAGTCTTGATTAAAAGTAATTGTTACTACCGCCCGCGCAACCAATGTTCTTTTAATTACACCTTTACATTCCTGGTTTTTCGTTGAATTTTGTAAATTTGAAATACTCTGATTTTCAGTTTTATTTCTATTTCATGTTGGACTCACTCGAGAAAATATGGTGGTATATCTACTTTCATCGGGTAAAGCGTCCATTGTAACAATAGTGTGCCAAAATCTCACATTGAAAACGAACAGCCTAGCAAACCGAACTAGGAAGATCTGCTCGAACACAAGGTAGACGAAGATCTGGGCTACCCGAGGAAGCGTATGCTAATGAATAACTACCCGGACCAGTTTCTATATGTCAATATTAGTATTTCAGATGATAATATCTTCTTTAACTTTCTAGTTAGGGGCGACCTACCAACATCAATAACTGCATGGTGGTTGAATCGAATTACTAAGGCAAAAGTCTCCAGTGCGAAAGTTGACATCACCTACAGTAAACAGAAACTCATGAAGTTGGATGCCGAGGATCAATTGTCAATCCTCTCGAAATCCTTCATTTGTTATTGATAGTATGTATATTGGGCGTGTGTAAAAGCATTTCCATTTGAGTTCAAATATATTTACCGCAAAAAGTGATGATAGCCAGGCCAAATATTGCTATGGTTGTGGTGAAGTTTTGAACGACTCTAGATGAACCGCAATTTTAAACTCTGTTATCCTGTGTCCGGCTCATCTAAAAAGTCCTGGAGTTTAATTTCCTCCACCTTTCTATTGCGTTTTGCTATTTCAACTAATACCTCTGCAATCCAGTTCATAAAGGAAGGTTGATGTTAAGTGACAAAGCTTTATTAAGAAAATGGTGTGTAACTGTTAAACTTTCGCGTCGGCTTACATATTCCTTGAATAAGGCACTTTACGACACCAATTATCACTGGTACAAGCCAGGTGAAATACTATCTGTCTGCAGTAAAAACGCTCTATAAACATGCAAAATTTGCGTACTGAGAAGTTTCATATCAATAATATACATTTCCTTAACATTGTATTGTGTTTAAATAGTAAATAAAATACGTTTCATTTGTCTTTTAACGCCTATTTACATAATAATAAATGACATGTCTAGCTACACTGATACACACGTATGTTATAAATATGATTTCGATATTTGACAATGTGAAATCAATTATAAGTTGTTAAAGCCTATATAAATAAGCTGGACTTGGCTTTTCATTGATATTAATGTTAATTTTTTCAAACAATTATTTAAATGAAGGTTGCGAGTATAAGCACAAATCCCATTATATGTATATTTATCAGTAGAAACTAAGCATTGAATAAGGTATCAAAACAATTCATCTAGTAGACCGGTTTCGTCCTCCTTGCTGGATGAATTATCTTACTACTTTATACAATAATTAACTTATACTGACAAATGTTTATCTAATGGGATTGGTGTTTATATCAAGCTCGCAACATCGGTTTAAATTATTGTTATCACCAATCACACAATCAATGATTGTGTTTAGCTCTTTCAAATGTCTGGCCCCTAACTTTAGCTTCAAGTTTGTCATATCCATATGTTTTCATACTGCAAATCTTTTACTCAACCGCTGTTTGCTTTTGCATAAAGTTGTTTCTCGAAGAGGAGAGGTTTTAGCTAAATTTTATGAGTTTCATGATGCCTAGTTAGTTCATTCAGAAATGCTTTCAACATTAAAGTCTTTCACGTTAACTTACGGCACACAATAGGATTCCAGGTAAACGAATAGCTGTTTTTAAAAGCGATAATGTTAGCCGGATTACAATTAAAATATTTTTAAATTTGCTTGAAACCATGACAATTTTCAGTTTGACGATAGAATTGATCGAAATTGTCAAACCGAAGCATAATTCACTTCATCAAACATATCGTGGAATCTAAGCTACTTTATCTAGGATTTTAAAGGTCCAGTATATAACCTGACATATTTCCCTATGTAAACAGGTTATTGTGAAGCCATTTTTTTGAGAGAACTAGATATCTGCTTTTAACCTTATTGGAAATATATATAAATTTAAAAGCTTATTGATATAATAATCGATAAATCAAATAAAAATTTTAATATTTAGACCACGGTAGAATGTGTC
>JAQBSW010002904.1:35000-93561 GCA_029291075.1 Eudiplozoon nipponicum
TCGAGGCTTCCAAATAAATATGAGGATGGCTGCATCCAGTAAGACTTGGCAGGGTTCATGCTACCATTACGGAGCTAACTACTTCCACTAGTTTTGTTGCCGGAAATTTCAATAACTAAAATTCATTTCTTCTTTCGAAATGTGTTTTCGTGCTCATCATAGATCTTGGTTTGAAACCGTGGTCTTTATTGGATTTAATTATCCTTTGTGGCGATCATACTGAAAAGTTATTTTAGATTAATCGTCATATTTGTTATATCCTATATGGGCTCAGTTAACTACTGAGTTTAGTCTTGCTTATGAAGTTACACAGTGGAAACTGGAAGGATATTATTTTTGATATTGTCTTATTTAGACGTCGACTTCGCTTGACTTGTGTATTATGTAGAGCTCTAAGTAACCTTGTTTCTGTGTTGTCTAGGTAAGTTTCTCCGTAACAAATTGTGGGTGGCCAACTATTTGGTATTTACGGAAATTGCTGACGGATTTGCAGGAACGCATTTTTCTCATAAACATAATACTATTCCTCTACGTCTTGAGATCAAATCGCTTTAAGCTATTTTGTGGTTGGGAACACTTTTTATAAAAGTTTGCCTTATGTCCGCAACGGTTTCATTCATTTTCAACACATATAATCCAGCTAATCATATTGATCTGTTGTTGTATGAAGGATACTATTTCAAAGGAAATTTAGGTTAAAATAATAGAAAAAACAGTTGCTTTAATTATCAAACGATGTACACAATAAATAGTATACTTATTTTAATTTACGACAGCTGACTTGGTAGAGGGATGAACTGGCTACTTTGGAATACTTTGCGAGTTTTGCCTTCATCACTTGTTTAGGTTTGTGCCTCGAAATTTTACATATCCCGGTATGATTTAAAATAAATAATAAAGTTAGTTTTTCTTTGTGGGTCACTTCTGAATTCTGTTCCGTATTTGTATATGCCCATCAGGTAGCTAGGGATTTATATTCAAAATGTTCTTGTTCTGTAGTGATTTTTTATCTAGGGCTGACGAGCATCATCTACCCAGATTATCTGAATTTGAAGTGCTAACAATCACATCGTATATTTTGCTAGCGAAAGCAGGAAAGTCACATGCACGTCAACAGGTGGTCTTCGCTTATTAGAATTTATTTTAGATGTATGCAATAGTAGCCATAATAGTATCAGAAGAATAACACTGAGGATTCTCCAATTCTGTAACCATCATTCGTATATTGTATGCAGTAGAAATTTTACTTGATAATTGTGTGTTTAAATCCTGTCGCCATCCATCACTAATACTCATGAATTCTCCAATGGGAATGAAATCATGATCCATTAGATAAAATGCATTTACCATTTTGCGCAGTGTATATATTATACCATTAATTATGCGAAAGCCTCGAATTTGTTTGATAGTAACTGCATAAAAACAGTGCAACAGAAATTCCATTCAATAATCATTTAAACTGCCGTCAGGACGTGTGACCGATGATAATTTCTCTAATTTGTTTGACTGGTTAGATACAATAGGATTTTTTTAATCTGAAGCTCGCAAATTAGTTTTAACGAATTATTATCATGAGCCGCGCAATCAATCATTATTTACGAACCATGTTTGTAAAACTAATAGAGAGTGGATCCCCAACTCCTACATTCATTACGTTTTGCGTTTTGGATCTCTAGACAATTTGCCGTCTTGCATTCATAATTAGCCTGGAAGTACGAAACAAGTTTTTAAATTCAATTGACATCGTTTTTAATACGTTGTGCGACTATTTAAAAGAATGGAGTTAGTTTGTATTTCTAATGCGCATCGTTTATTTAGATAAGTAGATTGTTAAGCTTTGCCGGAAAAATAAGTTCGTCAAGTAAATTTTAGTCTTATTTCTACATTTTCTTCAGTGTTCGTATACTTCAATTTTAAATGATTTCTTCATGAACGAAATGCCCAATTGGAACGCATGCATACCTGTACTACTGATTATGATTTTTATTGAAAGTGACGTATGTGTCTATTCAATGTAAAAAATTTTCAAAATTTGTGATTTTATATTTCTTGTGGTCTTACCAATTAGACCAATGGTTGCTTAAACTTCATTTACACTCTGGTTTTAAAAAATTTATGGGCTGTCAATTGCATAAAATATTGTCTGTTCATTAAAAACTGGATGCTTGAAACTTGACATATATGTATACAGATTTAAAAAAATTAATGTTAAATTTTATACATAAGAAAAGTCCTATTGGACGCTTTTTGTCCTTTCACTACATCTGTGTCAACTGAATTAGCAGAATATCTTCAACTGGTGTATTTATAGTTAATGCGCAGAAGTGCGGCATCTTTTAAAAGTTATATCCGTTTGTCCAATAAGTTTTTTTATAAGTACTAATTTACATTTAGGATAATGAAACATGAAAGCGAAAATGAATTTAAATGGTTTGGGCGTGTTATTTAGAGATATGGACGTTTATTTTTTAGGTTTGATGCGTCTAAATAGATGTTATTTTATTTTTCACGATAAAGTAATGCCAATCATATACAACGAAGCTATTTTTGCGTAAATACCCCGCATATATGCTATTGCAAACCAAAGTAAAACCGAATGTTTCACATTTCATTCGAACGAAATATAGAAAGGAAAAATTTACGTGATATTTAAACATTGTATTTCCTGAGGCATATGCGTTAAAATAACTAACTACCAAGTATGGTTATGCTTAATTGTGTGATCCATGGATACAAGTGAATATTAATTTCCTGAGGAAAGTCAAAATATCGAGTCTCACTGGTCATTTGGCTACAATTAACCTCAAAGTGTCACACATATCTTGACTAAATATGTAGTGGGCATAGGGCATAGTACCAGCTTCTACTGATGAGTCGCCAATAAGCACAAAACGCATTTGTACATGAGAGTAAACCATTCGTTCATACTGACTTTGGTACATCCTAATAGGACCAAATATGTAAAGGATGTAGGGCATAATACTGGCTCCTACTGATAAATCGCCAGTAAGCACAAAATTAATTTACACATGAGATTATACGTTTTGTTCATGCTGATTTTGGTTTATCCTTCTGGTCTTATTTGAAACACTTTTTTATTAGTTATGCAACACGTAATATACAATTCCACATATGCTAGTTAATCAAAACAAACAATTCATAACTATTATCGATATTGCTGAATAGCTTGATTGTCTTTTGCACATAAGTAATTTAATATTATACGTCCTATACGAGAAGAATGCAATTTTTCATGTAGATGTATCGTATAAAATTATAGACTAAATTATGAAATAGAATAGAATATTGAATGTGTTTTATAAGAAACACAGGCTGCTTGCGTCAATTTGTAAAGCATTATACATTTGTCTTAGAAAGGGACAAGATCGGAAACCGATTTTGTTGTTGACTTTGGCATTATGTCTAACAGCTATTAAAACGTTGATGCGTTTGTCCAAATCTAGGAAATATTTGTGCCGTGAAATACTACCACTACTACTGTTACTATCACTAGTACTACTAAACAGCAATAAGGAAGCGTAATATAATGATGCTTCACTATCGCATACTTTTGAAATTTGTAGTTTTATGGTGGCTGTAATTTTGCACTAGGTCGCTCGTTTCCAGTGAGGGAATGAGATTGCTTTAGTTTTACCTTTGTTTCATAATTCTGTTACATTTAAAGACAATGCCCGTAGGTTAGTTAGTATTTAAATCCAAAATAATGTATTTCTAGATATGAATTTTAGAAAGAACATTGGATACTGCTAAGAAGCGCTTTCACACCATTAATCTACTGGTTTACTGCAAAAATGGTACAAAAGAATTAATTTTTTATATAGGGAAAAAACAGGCCACACAAAATGGCACGGAAAAATATTATTATTGTCCACAAATTCAAACAGAATTAGGATATTTAAACGAACATTGGTTGCGCGAGCGTTGATAAAAATTATTATAATCAAGGTTGCTGTCTTGATATAAGCACCTGACCCATTAATTACTTACATATGTCAGTATAAACTAAGAATTGTATAGTGTAGAAAAGGCAATTCATCCAGTAGACCGGTTTCGTCCTTATTGGGAACTCATCATGTATGACCTATTAGCATTGTATTCGCTCTAAGTGTTTAACAATGTGGTTGACGAGCTTTATTTCGGAGTCTGTCAACTGGATTCCAATATCTGGATTCCAATAACCATTGATTGTAATTATTTGACCATCCTGTTATTACTTTTTATTTTTTACAGTTTATTACAAAAGACTTGGGCTTGTTTATGATTAAGGATATCAAAAAGTTATACCCTGGTTCATTATGTTTATATTACGGAATTAATCCTTCGTGTACTTAAATGTCATTATATTTATTTGACATTTGGCATTATCGTAACTGGAGGAATTTTTCGCCTTACTACAAGCAAGCATTAGTTTTTATTCCACATCAGCATTCGTTTTGCTAATAAAATATGAACTAATTATCTTGAAATTTGAATAAATAATCCAATCGTTTAATATCTTCCCCGTCGTCGATTACTCTTTAACTTGAACTAAATGACGTTATTATTCCAGACACACCAAAAACAACTTTTCTATTAATTTTAAAATACAAGAAATACTTGTCTATTCGTCAGCTTGTTTGTTTGAGCCACCTGCTGAAAAAGAGCCATTGTATCTGAGGGGATTTAGAGTATACACAAGAATTACTTATTTTTAATTAGCTAGTATTTATAAAGCCGGAAATAATTTCTAGTAAAGGCATTTTTGATATGTATTACAGGACCTCTTTAAAGTTTCATTACCTTCCTTTATATATATAGTATATATAGTATATATATATAGTATATATATATAAGTATAGAAAATGTATATATATATTATTAAATACTATTGATTGTGTAAGCAGGATGAAATTAATTATTTAAATCAAGTTCGCGAACTTTTAAATTATTTGATTTGCGTTTGCATAAATTTCGACAATTTTGCTTAATGATTACTTTCACCTGTGCAATGCATGATTGAACGATTGCATACTGTGAGGTTACATTGAGCATCTTAAAGCAAAAGTAAATGAAAAAGTGTTCAATATATATTCTTCTAAAGTATTAGATTAAGATTTATGTTATTTCTTTAAATCAAGTTTGTGGTTTTTGGATTAAACACCACTGTTATTTTTTAAGAAGTGCAACAATGGCATAGATAGTGTTAGTTATACGTAATCAATGATTCCTTATCAACATATTGGTTTTATTTTCTCTACAAAAATAAAACATTTAATTCCGACAGAACCTGCACTTTTTTCATTCAATTGCATTGGGAGGTTCGTTACCTGGATATTTAACTACTAGTCAATTGCTTTTTCTCGAATAAGGAATAATTAATGACTAAGTATAACTTAGAAAGTAAGACATTTATGAATAGATATGAATTAATTTATTCACTTAGTTAAATAATGCATTAATCGAGATTCTTTAAATCACGTTTGCGAGCTTCAAGTAAACACCAATCCCATTGTATTTAACCAGTCGTCGAACAACATAGCAAAACTACCGCTGGTCGCACGCACTGACGCCTTTCGTCTTTCGATGACAATCATCAGGGTAAGACAAATGAAAATTTTAATATAACCAGATTTTACTTTATAGACGCCAGTTTCTATCCATCGGTGAAATTTATTCTGAGTGTCTGACACATTTTCTCTCGTCCTACTACTGCTTTCATTGCCTACATCTGGGGAACTACAGCTCAATGCTACAGAACCAAAGCTTTCTCCACGAGAGACGGCTACGAGCAAGTATAACCATTTGTAAGTGTGTATTAGGTGTTGCTTGGCTAGTAACAAATTAAACAAATTTAACGGAAGATAAATCTCATCATAAACATTCGTTTCGTGCTTACTGGCGACTCATTTGTAGGAGCCGGTATCACGCCTTTTATCCACTATTTATTTGGATTACAAATGTGAGAAAATTGGACGGTACAATCTTCTATACGAATGTGTAAACCTACAGTAGTGTAGCTAACTTCATACAAAGTCTTCGACAATGCGACTTTAAAACCAACTCACTATATATAATATATACCGAGCCTTTAAGGGAAACCAACACTATGTCTGTCGAGTCGTTACCTGATATCAACACTATGGTCGCCGTCGTAAAGTCCATCCCCTCCTCAACGTGGTACGACGGTGTCAACCATGTCTCGATGGCCGATCGTACATGGGCTAACGGGGCTATGGCGGTGGTGTCACCAGGGCGTGGTGGATTTCCGACCGGCAATCGGATCTCCTATAAAATACCACACGAGCCCGACGACGGCACCATGACTCGGCGTGTGTTCCCCGCCACAAAAGGGTTCAACAGCCACAGGATTACATGGACTCCTGGACAGTACCCCGTACTTCCGAATGGCGAATGAGCTCTCAACAGCCAACGGCAACCATGCAACTTACTGCTGCCTTGCAGACTGCGCTTGGATGTGCAAAGGCTAGAGGTGCGTCCTCGATCAAAAAGCCGAGTGGTGAGGGGACACCACTTGTACCAAATTCCCAAGAAACTCCATGAAATCAATGGAGCCGGCTTATCCTCCAAAAGGAGTCAGCCGCAGTAAAGTAAAGTAAGTAAGTATGGTTGCCGAATAGGTACATGGTACCAACACAATAGATTTCAAGATATGCTAAATTTCACCAAAATTGAGAATTACAGCACCTGTTATTACAGAAAAACCATTGTCGCAAACTACGGCGACTAACTTGGACTCGATCCACAGTAGCCATGCCTTTAGATTTTAAGGTATAGAATTCGAATGTTTGCTATCGCTATCACTGTCAACGCTTTGAGAATAGGCCAAAGAGTATTCTGCTCCACCGTACTATAAAAGGACATACGGCATAAAAATTTTAATCCAATAATAAAGCAGCATAGCGAGGTCTGTAAATGCAGAGTAGAGTAGAATCCTTAGCGATATGAGCAATACAAATGTGTGCCACCCAAGTAAAATGCGTTTTCAGAAAAACAGGCAGGTAGCACAACAATAAGTCGAAATTTTAAAACGGATGCTTCACTGCCACATAGACATAAAATTCATAGCAATATGTAGCTTGCTCATTCACACTTGGAATGGGTGATTTAGTGTTCTTTTGCTTTCTATACGTAATCATGAATTTTTTTCATAGCGATGCAGCAATGAAGCCTACATTTTAAATTAATTGATTTTTTTATTTTTCTTCTTGGCTGTCTTTTAGGGTATTACATCCAATCCGACATTTGTTTTATCTCTTTAACTATTTGACTGTGACAGCTATTCGCTGGTGACAGTGTGCTTATTTATTTTCTTGGAATTTTGATTCTGTCACTGAATTATATAAATCTTCGCCGATAGTTTTCTATTCCTATCACACCTATTTGAAATACCTTACAAAGCTTGTATTTACTGAATCTCGTGTGCACCAATGGCCTGTTTAATTTGTTGTAAGTTCTTGTGAGCTAGTCAGAGTGGAGACACCTGGAGTTTAGTCGCTCTTCGTGACATTTATCTAACTCTGTTCTTGAATATCACTTGTCTATTTTGCACTTACTGGTCAGCTACCCTTCGATTAGTTCTTATGGATAGGACAAGTAAAGTTATTTACTGTTTTTAATGAATGTGTTTTATTGGCTATTTATGCACGTAATTGATAATCAGCCTATCGCACCCGTGTGGGGTCTAGTTACATGTTAATAAGTTGCCAGCAGAAACCAACAAATAACTTTAGAGAATAATGCTACATCGCAGAAACGTTAAGAGAAGGCGAATAAAATGTTTTTACACTATTCTATTAAATAAATTGACCGTATAGACATGTACAACTGAATAAATGGATGACTATATAAATGAATTTATAAAAATATCAATATACACGAAGCAGTGATCGAGAAATGTTGACTTGCGGTTAATTGGATACATTTTGACTTCTGTGCATGATCAAATAATTTAGCGAATGAACAATGGGTTTTAGGATGAATGATTGAATTGTTAAATGTAGAAATGTATACTCGAATGCCCAGATGACTGACTGGCTGTCTAAACAACTAAATTAATGAATATATGACTGGATAGATGAATAAAAACTAGGCAGTTTGAAATAAAGCTATGAATAATATTTTATGACAAGCCGAAACAAATATGCACGAATTACTCTGTCGATGAAGGAATGACATTGTGTAATAAATAATGGCAGCTTTTAGTGCCGGGTGCGCTGTTCCGTTGTGCTTTGTCTTCAATCGATTAATTTTCGTCATTATTTTGTCCTTACGAATTTTTTTATTGTCCGTTTGAAGATGCCAAAACGGAACAACATTCAGTAAAGCCCTTCGCTTTTTAATGTTTATACTTTTCTGCGTAAAGCGGTTGTCAGATATTTATGTCACATTCAGTCTCCGTTGGTGTTATGCTCGTGCGCGCTATGTTGGTAAACAAAGCAACCTTATAATTTTAGATTTTGTACACAAATATCCCGTCTCCATTTCGGTGAGTTTGTTCTTTTGCATCATTTTCACCCTTAGGCTTTGTCGTATAAGAAATACAATATTACTGGTTTATTTTCATTCGGTAATATTATGTAAATTGGAGTTTGCTCATCTGATTAGTTAATTATTAAAATATCACTATGATTCCAGATAAATAATAAATCATCCAAGAACCATTTATACAGTTAAGGCTTCATAGGCATCTTACCTAAAACATAAAATGTCTTTCTAGAAGCCCAGTATGATGTTTGCTATCGAAATCGACATGGGCTCTTCCATTGGAGCAGTTCTAATTTGTTTATAAAATTCTTTTCTAACTTGTAAGATAAGGGAGCATACATATACGCATCATTTATATAATTAAAAGAAAATTGATTGTGCTGGTGGTGAGTTCCCGATAAGAACGAAATCGGTCTACTGGATGAATTGCCTTTTCTACACTATCTAATTCTTAGTTCATACTAAGAATTGTATGTACTTAATGGGCCAGGTGTTTAAATAAATATCGAAACCATGATAATATGCACATCATCTTCGCAATGTGTCTAACCGTGATTTTGCTTCGTTCCATTAGTTTTTATCCTATGTTACCACGTTTTAATAAAATATTGTACGAATAAATTATAAGTATCCCAGTATTGGATGTTGTATCTTATCGTAGGTTGTAAGGTTGTCTACCTCTTTGACTACCTTGGCTATAACGTTGACACCTTTAATATAAGACATGTGAACGATGGAAGAACAAATTAACAGTCTGAAGTCCTATTAATAGACGATCTAGTGTTGTTTTGCGTGTTAATACCAACCAAAAAATTAAAATTAGGTTCCCATACTACTTCAAACATGGCATAGGATAAACCATGTGTCCTTATTTGATTTTTTAAAGGTTTTGTGAATAAATACAATCCACTCTAAATGAGCGTGGATTTGTGACCCCCAGAGTAGGAAGACGTTTTGGAATGCTAGGTAAATGTAAATGCAGTTTCTAATACCCAAGAGGATAAAAATGGTGCGTACTAAATTTAAATGTTTAATCGGAGAGTGGTTTTTGTGTGATGCGTGTGTCTGTAGCCTAGGTTGACGCCATAAAATGCATCGTTCATATACATAGCCGCCAGACAAGCTAACGAATATTGATGGGTGATGCTACTTCGTGTTTACATGGATGAAGCACATTAACATGCTGCTTTAATTGGTCTTCCTGTGCCTTTAAAGTCCAAGAATGTATGAATAAATCTATTTCTAAATGTAGGGCTAGGTATTTGATAGAGAAAGTGGAAAAAAGGCTTTGTGCTATATAGTTAGATAAAACTGATTTCGCTACGGGTGGATTTGTTGAACAACCTATGTAGCCAAGTGTTAAAAGTGCACATTCTGGCATAAACTCTTTTTAGGTGCTAATTTGGTAGATATACCAAACGCTTTCCTCAAAACTCACCTTGGAACTTTGGAATTCTAGCAATGTATATGATAACAGCTGTTCAGCGAACCAATATCACTTTAATACTGGAAATATTTTTGTTAAGGTTGCCGATGCAGTTGTTTATTGCTTGTCAGTTGTCAAACTGGATATTGAGAAGTTCATATTTATTTTATTGAAGTCAACATTAAGTCAAAGCAGGAAGTCATATTCTACACGAAAACCAAGTTCAGCATGGGTTTTTATGTCAGCCTGACTTCGACATTTCGCGAGATTAATAGTGATATTCAGAAAGATGACTTTGTTGACATTATAGTCGCTACATAATCTAAAACTACCTGATGCGAGATAGAAGAAAAACTATTGATTTAAGATTTTCAAACTTATCTACTGCTTTTCATATTTTGAAATGGTTAAAAAAGATTGAGATCATTAAATGTTAATGAAGAGATGCACCTGGCCGCGGCATATTAAAAAATCGCATTTTTAGTAAGGTACCATGCTTTGACATTTTCATTTTACTAGACCAGAGTAAGTTGGATTTATTTCCCTCAAATGCTAGCACGACTTGTTTTATTTTCGTTTATACCTGTTTAAATTGCATTTACCAACTTACTTTATGCAGTTAGTTTTTACTTTTCACTTCTATTGCCTTGGGATTTAACAGCTGTACTGTGCTGAGCGGAGAATTTAGTGTTTTCAAATTCGCAAGTGATTATTTTTCCAACGAATGAAAATATTTAATCAAGAAGCGCCGGTCTTCTAGTCGTTTAATGAATATTTTACTTTTCTGCTCTTAGTCGCATAAGGGTTATTTTTTAGCCAATCTATGGGTAAATGAAATATTTCTCGTCACCTTTCCAAAAGGGCATATTCATTTTCTTGCATAAATTAATTCAATTATATCTGTGTACAGAATGATTACCCAGTAATTTTTCTTTCGTTCTCAATTTTGTCCTTGCTCTCTCTCTCTCTCACTTGCCATATCTCTTGATATCTAGGCCTTGGAGATTGGGTTTCCGAGCAGCCATAAACAACGCTTTCTTTAATATTCATAGTCGCTATTATGCACGAGAATTCATTTTTTGTTTATGCTGCCTATAGCGTTTAATCCTGGTTCTATTTCAGCTAACTGTTAACTATTCATCTCATAACTAATGTATAATTGCATATATATATATATATATATATATATATATATATATATATATATATACCAGAATAATGTGATAACGGATGAAGATTGAGGCCAGGATATATGACTTTGCTGGAGAAGCGGGTTTTTAGAATGGACGTCATTTTTAATTTTGTTGAAATTTAGCATATCTTCAAAACCATGGTACGGGTTCCTTTTACAGTACATGTTATGTACATATAGTTGCTTCGCAGTTCGGTTGTTAAGAGAAGTTTAGTCTACTACTGCTTTAATACGTACATGTTTCGGAGTTCGCAACGTCCAAATGCCTACTATGCGTACTTAAATTTGTACTTTTTCGTGCTGACTTTGCCATATCAGTAGAAACCTATATGAAGTAACATGATACTGAGTACACAATAACTAATGTTTTGTAGCGTACCTTTTAGATCTTCCAAATCAAAAATATCTACAAATGCAAAGCTTAATACGAAAAATTATAATAGTAATGTTCTGGCTGTGAAAAGGAACCTACTGCGGCGTTCATTTATACTAGGTAATTGGTTGACCAAGGCGACTGTCGGAGTCCTCGATTGCTCACATTACTCATACCTCAACGTTTATGAGGTTGAAAGAAAATATCTCTGGTTATTCATTTTTTTATCCCTTTATGGCTAAGTTCTCAATGATTGCTATTATCATAGCTGAGGATCGAATCCATATATATGTATTGCATGACCAAATCGTTCATCAACAAAGCTAAGGTATGCGCGATAATCGTCAAATTTTTATACCAACTATGTTTAGCTAGTTTCTTTTATCCATCTGGGCGCTGGCTGGTGTCACTTTCACAAAATAATTTCCAACTAAACAATTACAAACTGCCATTATAAGACGGACCACATCAGTTTGGAAAAAAATTATTGTGTCAGCGTAATATAGTATGATTTGGATATCTGTATTATGTTTGTAAACATATAAATGCAGCTACAAGCACCTTCCATCACAACGAGCTGGTCAGCCAGCCATCCACACACAAACACACACACACACATATATATATATATATATATATATATATATATATATATATATATATATGAGTGTAGGTGGATGGCTGGCTGACCAGCTTGTTGTGACGGAAGGTTCTTGTAGTTGCATTTATATAGTTACAAACATAATACAGATATTAAAATCATACTATATATATATATATATATATATATATATATACAATAGTACAATTTCTACTGCGATAGATTGATAAATGTATATATGAGATTAAATAGTTTTCAATAGATATAATATCTTTTTTGTGATAATTTGAATGCTTTTTAATAAGCGTTTGCTGTGAGTCATTCCGTCATCACACTAAATGGTTTTCCTTTCGTCTGGAAACAGATTTTTTATGTTTGTGAAAAAACACCTTGAAATTTTCGTGCATAGTTAAACTAATAGGCTTCAGCGCTTCGCAATATTTGTTTTCATTTATTTTATATTTTCCATACTTCATATTTTATTAGGAAAATGATACCAGTTATTTGTGTATGCTTATATAAATGTATATATTCAATGCCAAATTTAAAATTATTATTCGTAGCTTCGTTCAGCATATTGTCTGCTACAATACGCATTAGTTATGAGATTAAGCTGCACATATTTTAAAAACGGATCGGGATTTTATGATTTTCAGTCAAGGGCATCTCATTGATAATCCATGGTAATAATTAATACGATGTATTAAAGACAGAGCACACGTGTTTTTCTATTTTACAGTAAAAAAAATTGAAGTAGAGTTTAGTTAAAAATTTACTTTGGAAAACTGTTAAGCAGAATTATTGTAGTATTGTGTATCTGGTGTTAATGTTTATCAGCTGAATGCGACAGTTATCATCTTTTGTACGCAAAATACAGGAGCTGAGAACAAACTAACTGAAAACACCAAGGAACATTTGAATTCTTATGTTATCGTTTTTAATGGGCGGAAATATTTTCGTTTTTGTTCTTAGCATTGCGTACTTTGGAACAGTTTAGTTTACATTGGACTAGGATGATATTACCAAATGAGCACAAAAAACGTGTCATCCTATTGACTCTTGCGTTTCGTATATACCGTTCACTCATCTTTAGGCAATGCAACTGAGCTGTGAAACCTATAATACAATTGGTCACACAACGTAATATCAGTGGACGAATAAATCCCCTGTAATTTGGCGTGGAAAAATAACGACGGATTACATCAAAGACTACTCATATATATTTCTGTACGAATTTATTTTTTGATCAGTCTTTCCTTCATGTGTATCGATGTCTACTTTAAGCTCCGACTAGTTATTCCAAGTCTGTCATTGTGAGTAAATCACCATACTACATGTAGAATTGCTATTGAGCTAAATTTTTGTGGCAGGATTTGATTATAAATGTTTATGTGGTCTTATTTTAAAATTGAACAAGATAGTAAATCATATTCGTCTAGTGGTTCGATTTCGCCTTTTTTGAGTACGCCGCATAAGTCACGAGAAATTTACGGCTGGGACTTGAAAGCTGCTGTATTTGGTTTATAGATAGGCAACTCTTTCCCAGTTCAAGCATCATCAGCGGCATTCCTAGCTACTACGGAGAATTGTTTGTCGAGGAAAAAACCGATCTAGTAGATGAATTACATCTGCTCTATATATTTTACACCGACATCGTATTAACGGGTGTGCGTAATGTCTGTAGTCTTTGATTCTAATAAAAAAAATTGGCGAAAGGATCACTTCTGACTGTGAAAGTGCATTTTTGTGCATCAATTATCCAATTTATTTATTATACTATTACCAGCACAAACAAGTACCCCCAGTTGAATTTTTTGTGAGTTTTCATTTTATTGAGTCAGAACTAGTCGGATTACGAGTTTCCTTTATATTTTTCCAGTGATAGTACGAGTCTTTATGCGCTAATAAATTATTGATTTTTGAGTGTGTGTGTGTGTGTGTGTGTGTATGGGTGTCACAGTTTACGACGGTAGTAATTCTTAATGTATGACTAATTAATTCCTCAGAACTAAATATTCATCTACCAATGGATTGCACTTAATCCGGGATCTCACTTCTTCGTCTACTCTAGGTAAGACTTTTTTCCGTGTGTGCTATTTGTTTGTTCAAATCGTTCTTGATTTGAACTAGTTTGTTCCCATGGTTATTGTGTCGGATTTGTAGATTATAGTATTACTCGTGTTATATTTTTACAATATCTGGCATTGGAAATTATCTTCTTTGAAAAGAAGCTTCTGATTCAGTTTGATGCCAATCCGACTAAATACTTAATTACGTCGCTTCAACGGATGGTGAGGTTTGCCTTGAGTCCGGTCTTTTATTGCCGGGTATAATTATTCGTGACCTTTCCCAAGGGGCATAATATTGACAGCATTTTTATACATTATTACCTATTTTTAATGGTTAGTTTTACTTAAAGTAAACAATTAATTATTTATCTTTTTACTATGTGATCGAAACCTATTTTAATCAATTTAAGATTGGAAAAACTTATTTTAAAGTGTTCCAAATCGACAGATTCGAGATCGGATAAATATTGCTAAAAAAAGTTATTTTTTGTTGGACGAAATACAAACTCTTGGTTAAGCATGGCATCAGATTGTTTTAAATAGTGGAATTCGCATGCACTATATCAATTTTCAGGCAAAATAGTACAATTTTATTCGCTAACGAGGTTATGCGTTGTGTCCTTACTAATCATTACAATTTCTAATGAAATAAAATATAATCATGAGACGCATGACACACTTGGAATAAAATTTTGTCTATTTACTAGTTTAAAATTATTTTTACACGAAAAATTCGTTAACATAGTAAAAAACGCTTGTGTAACAGGTAAGACTATTCATTGACTAGATGTTGGACAAACTCAGTCTCAGCCACCACTAGAAACGGGAAACCTAATGTTCTTTGAAATAAGTATTATGACCATCGCACAGAATATGATTGCTTAATTTAAATGTGGCAACAACTGCAATGTAATTTATGCCAACATACAAATTACCTGATCTGCGCTGTGGCAAACATAGGATTTCTTCCGGTCAATTACTTTGATGGCAGTATTTCAGATATCTTTGTCGGCATACTCCATCGGTCACAATTCATGACAAGTTTTGGAGAAAAACTAGAAAAGCAAATGCGATATTTCCTTCCATCTCTTACATCTTCACAGAAAAAAATTGTCCAGTCGGTATTCTATTCAAGCGCAATGAGTGTGTGGAACTGTTATAAATGAACGACGCATTTATTATTTCCTAGACACTATTTGTACATTGCGTTGTCATGCTTGTTGGTCAGTTTTCCATCTTGTCCTAATGATGAACATGGAAGGTCGAAATGTGTAAATAAATACGTTTGATGGTGGTTTGGCTGTTTGCGATTGATTAAATTCCTCATCATCATTTCCAGCCACACAAAAGTCAAGTGACTAATGTTTCGCTGCCATATAACCATAAGGAGTGAAAAAAAGTATATAAGTGAATTTAGATAAATTATTATTGAGATTTACGAGAGAGGGAGAGGGGTAGAGAGAGAAGGAAAACCTTGCTACTATGAGTAAATTTATCAGGATAACTCACAGAAATGAGGCAAACTAAACCTCTCCACAACACCATTATGGCCAAGTTAGCATTCGGGCAAGGCGACATCAGCAACACAGCTTCCTTGCGGATTTCACCGTATCACGTCATAAATAAACCGAACCTCGCAGCTAACTTTGCCCTACTAAGAAATGAAAGTTACGAAGATGATTCTACTATACATCTGCAACAAGTTCGCCACTGAGCTCGATTCGCTGCCATATCGCTAAGGGTTTCTAACCAAGAACTGTGATGTGCACGAGGACCCCATCCCGGCAGACGAGTGGATCCTATACTACCCAATTTGGATGTAAGTGACTTTAATTGTTTCTGCCATGTCAAAATCTGCCCACCTTGTTTCTTACGCCAATTTGGTGCTGGATGAGAGAACAGAGCTCTATTGGGCAATCGGAATGAGGGCATACGCAAAACGTGACCGAGCCAACGAAGTTGATGGAGCCTTATTTGCTTTTCTAAAGACGAGCACTTATTGTCAGATCCAAAAATACGTCTACGGATGTCAACGTTAGTTATTCGTTGTTGGTAGCCAACATGTGCTATACTTCTCAAACAACGATGATCGAATGCCTGTAAGCTCTAAGAGGCCAAGTTTCACTAGCGTATAGTAAGACTGCGCGTACAGATGCATTGTAAACACGACCTTTAAGACAAAGTGAAATATTCGCGTTTCTCCATAAATGACGAAGGTTCGAGTAAGCTACTCTAGCTTTCGCGATCCGTATTCTCACCTCGTCGGACATATTGCCTACGTTATTGATAGAGCTCCCAAGATATGTAAACCTGTCGATTATGTTAAGATCTTCATTCTGCAGTCGCAACGTTAGAGTGAGTGGTGGGTGATCCTGTAACTGTATCTTACATTTAGAGGGTGCGAATTTCATACCGAAAGACGGAACAACGTTTGCTAATCTATTTAAGGTGGTCTGGGCAGCATGCTGATTGTCGAATAATAGTACGATATCGTCCGCATAGTCAAGATCGACTAGTTTATCTCCCGAGAGAACTTCAACTCCAGCGTCCTGAATGTGTGAAGAGTGTTGTTCATAATAGCATCGATTACAAAATTAAATAAAAATGGGGAAAGTGGACAACCTTGACGAACACCACTGCTGGTTGTAAAGTTATGCGTTAATTCGTTGTAAACATTAACGCGACCAGAAGTATTTATGTAGAGAGCTCGTATAATAATAACAAATTTAGTGGGCACACCGCTTTTCGACAAGATATGGAATAAAACATTGCGATCCACCGAATCAAATGCACACTTGAAGTCTAGAAAGACGACTATTGTGGGACGGTGATATAAATGTCTCTGTTCGAGAACTTGCCTAAACGTAAAAATATTATCTATACAAACTCGTCCTGCACGGAATCCGGCCTGTTCTTCTCTTGTTTGTGATTCACGTGAAGCGCTAGTGACGCTAGGATAGTCAAACAAATAACCTTGTCCCGAATAAAGGTCAAACTTATACCACGATGGTTATCGCACGAATTACGATTGCCTTTTTTGAAGATGGGAATGATGGTCATTCATTCCAGTCAAATTAGTACAGTTTCCTCATTCCATATAGTATGAAAAAGTTTGTGGCCAACACGCTCCTGAAATTATATCGCCACATCTTAAACAATCCGGGAAAAGATCATCTGGGCCGGCGGCTTTGCGGCAGCAAGAATGGGATTGCATCGCGTACTTCTTCCGGATGGTTCTTCGGGATTAACATTCCACACTGTTGATGCAGACATGCTTTCCTGAGGAAGCGGAACTGACGCGGGTGGCCAAGAAAATTGATCTCTAAAGTTTTCAGCCACCTGTCAAGACGACAATTGTATCGGTTATTAATTCGTTGTTACTATCATTTATAGTTTCGCTAACTTTTAACTTTCTCGGACCTGTTGTGCGTATAAGTTTCAGACAAACAGCAGCTGTTACCTGACGCGAAAGCTACCTCCATTTCTTCAGCCTTTCTGCTCCAAAAGTTTTCGAGATCGCCTTTTAGACTGCGCTTAAGTTGGCGTCTTATATTGCGACGGGTATTATTATGAGTCGAGCCAGGTGGAATTTAGCGCCTTATTTCAGTATCTCCTAGATTTTACAGAGAGACAGTATTGATTATTCTACGGGGGCCTGCTATGCCACATACAGTAGTACCTGCACATTATTGCATTGTGGAACTTATCTTGGACAAAGTATATTCGGATTTTCGCTATTCAGACCAGTTAGATTAGCCTTAAGAATATTTTCATATTTTGTCAGACAGACGGTTGTTCGAGTTTGCCTACATCAATTTGGGGTTTATTCTTAATTATTTTCCCGGGAATTTAAGAGCAAATCTACAACGAATAAGTACACGTTCCGTGTCGACAGAAGTTTTCCAAAACGAACTACAATCTTAGATGCAACCACGTCATCTATAACTATTTGCTGCATGATCTATTTGAGTCCGTTGTCCCGGGTGCTGGAGGACGCCATGTAGCACAACGTCTAACGCTACGTCTGAAATTGTACTACTTAAATATAGTCTATGTTCAGCGTAGCTATCCAAGCCGTTCACCATTATCATTGCGAGTCAGCTTAGAGTGTATCTTCCACCTAAATGAAATTCTCTGTGTTACTTAAGCGACCAACTTGAGCATTCATGTCACCCGCTAACCAGGACTATATCCGAACTTCGTGCTTTGCTTAGTAAGGAGCTTAATTCGGAGTAAAACGCATCCTTGCTTTCTTCTGTGCTGCAATCGGTAGGAGCATATGCAGATACAACGAAGAGGCAACGATGATAACGGTTTTTGCTTTGATTTTAGTAGATGTATTTAAACGTGCCGCACACAATCGACTATTTAAAGGGATTATTCAATTAAGCAAGCTTCAGCTCGCGCTAAAGAAGGGCAATACCAACGCCCCATTTACCGGCTTGAGAGGACTCTGTGGAACCAGATGTTCAGAAAATAATAACGCGTAGTTAGGGATGGTGCAACTAGTTCTGTAATACACGTAGGATCCTGTATTCTGGTTTCAGATACGCAACATATGTCGATTTCTAATTTATCCAACGTACGAGCAGGAGATTCTTACTGTCAAAGTTGTTTTAATGTTCACGCACATTAAATGCGCCCAAAACCTAACTTAGGTTTGAATGATCGTCTACAAGAACCATTTTCGATATTTGGCAACCTAGTATTGGGCTCAGTGTTATGATCTTGCTAAACCAACCATATTTATAGTATCTAAAGAGAGTTATTGTAAGATTGAGAAAGAGGAAAGGAAGGAAAGGACATGGAATCGAATATAGAGTTGGAGTTGCCTGCAGTAGCCTGTTTTTCGCTTATCCACCCTGCGGCTCAGCAGATAAGGCGACCCTTTTATACTGCTCGACAGCCGATGCAGTATGTAATTATTGTAAGTTGTACTTGTCATGGTTATATTAAATTCCTAGGCAGATGTTGATTAATTCTGTTGATAAGCTGCTTACTATAATCAAGGTTGCGATATTGATATACACACCTGACCCATTATGTACATACATTTGTCAGTATAAACTAAGAATTGTATAATTTAGATAATGCAATTCATCCAGTAGTCGGATTTCGTGATTATTTGGAACTCATCAAGTACTGTTCAGAATTTGTCGCGGACAGGGCTCGAACCTAAGCAAGTCAGATTCTGAATCCACTGTTCTAACCGCAGCCACTCTACCGCAGTTCACACACAATTTTCAGTTATATACTAACTACTATTTCTTGGTAAGCCATTCCTTTGGGTGTTGTCTATATGGTATACTGTAGACCTAAAATACTTTACTTTACTTTACTGCGGCTGACTCCTTTTAGAGGATAAGCCGGCTCCATTGATATCCCGGATTAAGCCTCTCCATGGGGCGGTTGGCAGCCATTTCGGCACATAAAGAGGCCAATGGCTTGTGAGTGACGCGGACCATAAGCTGCGTAAACCCTAGAGTTCCATGTCCCGATTTGATTGTTGCAAGCCATGTCTTCAGTTGCCCACCTCGGCGTCAGCGCCAGTTTGCACATTGACAGGGTTCATCACCACCGTACCAGTTCGTCTTCAGGTTTGCATGATGCGTGTCCGAACCGATGAAGTCGACGATGTTGGATCCAGACGGATAGTTGCATGATGTCCCCGCGTTGGTGACGAACAGATGCGTTCGACACCCGGTCCATCCATTTTGTCTTTGTGATGTACCCCTAAGGCACGCAATGGTCGAATACTTTAAGCTTTTTTGAGTCCTCAGAACGTAATGGCCAAGTCTCACAGCCATACAGTAGCACAGGGCGAACAGTAACCTGGTAGACTCAGTTTTCGTTTTGAGGCTGATTTCACTTCTTCTCCAAAGTGAGCTCTTCAATTGTAAAGCAAGTCTGGCACGGTCGATGCGTGTTCGGACTTCATTCTTTGCTTGACCAGTTGGAAGTATTTTTTGAGCCAGAGTACGTAAAAATCGTCGACTGTTTCGATTGGGCTGTCGTACACCGTGAGCTGCTCATCAGATGAAGATACACCGATGGCGAAGGCTTTCGTTTTGTCGGCATTGTTCCAGACCAACGGCTGATGAAAACTGGGCCACTTGATCCAAAAACGGTTTGCATGCTCCCAAAGCTGTCAGCAAGGAGAACAACATCGTCTGCGTAATCAACATCCGTCAGCCATAGGTTATTTGATACTTGAACGCCTCAGAACCCAGTTAGCGCGTTGCTCAGAATCCAGTCAACCGCATAATTGAACAATATGGGTGACAAGGGACATCCTTGTCGAACCCCTAGTGTGCAGACTGAATTCATCCGATTCTTCTCCGTAAACACGTACTCTGGCTTTGGTGGCTGCATAGTAGGCCTTGATCAGATTGACGAGTTTTATGGGCATTCCGTCCAGCAGCATGATGTTCCATAGGGAGTCGCGATCAACAGAGTCAAAAGCAGCTCGGAAATCAATAAAACAAGCGACGGTTGGTTGTTGAAATTCGTTGCGATGTTCCAAAACTCGCCGTAATGTAAAGATCTGATCAACACAGCCTTTGCCTGGGCGGAATCCACCCTGATTGGGACGGGTACGGGCATGCCGCTCATTACAGAAGCGGTTCAATAAAATCGACGCCAACAGCTTGGATGCGGTGTTGAGAAGACTGATACCACGGTAGTTTTCGCGCGTTGATCTATCACCCTTTTTGGGAAACGGTAGCAGGATTGACATTCCGAAGTCTGACGGGCATGCTTCCTGTTCCCAGAGGGAAGAGAACAGTCGATGGATTGATGGCAGTAGTGCGTCTATACAGGCCTTGTAGATCTCTGCAGGTATTCCATCTTCACCGGGGGATTTCTTGTTCTTCATGCACTGGATGGTCGTAGCGATCTCAACCTCAGTTGGGGAAGAGCAGTCCACGTCGTAGCTGGGTGTAGATGTTGTAGGTGGTTGCGGTGGGGAGCGGCCACTGTATGGTCGGTTCAATAACTGCGAAAAATGTTCAACCCATCTTGCGATTTTGCCATTGACATCAGAAATCAAGTCTCCTGTTGCGCTGCGTAGAATTGTCTCTGCATTGCGCTTACCGGATGCTTTACGTATAAGACGGAAGAGACCCCCGAAATCACCGACGTTTGCAGCCGATTCCATGGCGGAAGCCATTTCATCCCAGTACTGCTTACGGTCAGCCCGAGCAGACCTCGTGGTTTCACGTCTCAGGTGGCGGTAATTAGGCGCGTTATTCATCCGGGCATCTCTTGCTTTTTGTGACGCCCGTATCGTGCGTTCAGAGATCCAGTCTTTATGGTGACTTTTGATGGTTCTGAGCGTTTCAAGCGCAGCTTGCTGAGTAGAGAGTTTCAAGTTATTCCATTGATGCTCCACATTGGTTTTATCTACGGCATGAGTTCCACCGTCAACGGAAGTCAACTTTGCAGTGATTGAGGCAGATAGCGCTGTACAACGGGATGGGTCTGTTAGGATTGCAACATTCAGGCGTCTCGTAGGTTGACGGTGCCGTTGGGACTTGAGATGAAGCCTCAATTTGGCACGTACTAGAGTGTGGTCGGACCCTCCTCGGTTGCCAGTTTCAGCTCCTCGGTATGACCTGCAATCTTCGACAGAAGACATCCAACGCGACCGTACCAGAATGTAGTCGATCTGATTGGCTGTGTGACCATCGTTTGAATACCAGGTGAGCAAATGCTTCCGAGGGTGTTGGAAACGCGTATTGGTAACGTACATATGGTTGACATCTGCAAAGCTGATAAGTCGTGCTCCGTTCTCGCAGCGTTCACCTAGACCAAACTTTCCCAGTATGTGTCTGGTGGATGAGTCAGAAGGTCCTGTTCGAGCGTTCCAGTCACCAGCGATAAACAGTATGTCGCCTCTGGAAATTCCGTTGATAGTCTCTTGCAGCTGGTCGTAGAACTCATCTTTCACATCTGAATCAGCTGCGAGGGTTGGTGCGTAGACGGCTACCACTGTGATGTTGAAAGGTTTCCCTCTCAGTCGGACCGTTGCGATCCTCGGTGATACAGGATTCCAAGCCAGCATGGCTCTCTGCGCCGTAGGACCAAGTAGAATGGCTACACCTTGTTGTCCGGACCCGTCAACTGGTCCGCTGTGATGCATCAAGTACGTTGATTCTGCCGACGGTACTTTTATCTTCGTTGATCCTGTGCCGGGCAGTCGGACTTCAGACAGGCATGCAACTTCAATCTGGTAGTCATATAAAGATTTGGCCGTGATTGCTTGGCTGCCGTTATCAAGCAGTGTCCGAACATTCCAACACCCGAAATAAATAGGTGTTTTCGTGCTGATAAAACCAGATAGCTTTTCACTTGACACCCTAGCCTCTGGGGGAGCACAGGGCGCGTCGCTTGCCGGGGACGCCGTAGCATGAACGGTATTCATAGATTGTGACATTTTCATGGAGTTTCTTGGGAATTTGGTACAAGTGGTGTCCCCTCACCACTCGGCTTTTTGATCGAGGATGCACCTCTAGCCTTTGCACATCCAAGCGCAATCTGCAAGGCAGCAGTAAGTTGCATGGTTGCCGGTGGCTGTTGAGAGCTCATTCGCCATTCGGAAGTACGGGGTACTGTCCAGGAGTCCATGTAATCCTGTGGCTGTTGTCCCCTTTTGTGGCGGGGAACACACGCCGAGTCATGGTGCCGTCATCGGGCTCATGTGGTATTTTATAGGAGATCCGATTGCCGGTCGGAAATCCACCACGCCCTGGTGACACCACCGCCATGGCCCCGTTAGCGCATGTACGATCGGCCATCGAAACATGGTTGACACCGTCGTACCACGTTGAGGAGGGGATGGTCTTTACGACGTGTAGACCTAAAATCCAGCTAACTATCTACAATCTGCCATTATATAAAAGACACCACACTACAAAGGGAAGTGTTATTGAATTGAACATTTATATAAGTGAACAAACTTTGGTTGCGTGGCGGTGATAGCAATTACATTAATCGGAGTCGAGTTCTTGATATAAAAACATGACCCATTAGGAACATACATTTGTCAGTAAAAGACTAACTATCGTCCCTGTTTTTTTCAACCAACTGTGTGCTACTGCATAGAAATATAAAATTTTTAACAGTACGATATTCGACGCATGCAGTTATTTGATGTTTCTTTCCTAAAACCATGGCCTTCTGAATGCTAAACTTTATGCTTGCCGTGCTACCTGGAGAGCTTGCTTTTGTAATGGACTTAAATACTCATTTTTACTTTTGTTTGCCGTCGTGCTTTGATGATAATCATGGAAGGCCGACACGCGTTAATACGTGTGAATTACGTTACTTTGACTATATTTTGCGACTGCCTTTTTGCAATGGAATTGGTGCTTACATCAAGCCCGCAAACTTGATTTAAAGTAGCATTTAAAGACTACCGTTTTAATTAAAACACTACACTTCCCAGGCACAACCGAGAGAAATGCTTATTTGCATATTGCTGTCATTTAACTATTTTCGAACAATTTTAGAATAATGTTGTACAGCACTGACTTACCAGAATATTAAGTTTTTCAATCATAATTAGACGATGTTGATGCAATTTCGGAAGTTGTCATATCACGCTCAAGCCATTTAAAGATAATAATTGTTTAATTGTGCATATAAGTTACAATCTTGAAAGTAGGCTCATCGCAGATACTACTGCTTCACGATGCGTGGAGAGAAGATATCAATTTCTTTCTTTTTATCATAGCTTGTAAAATTAATAATTATAATATGAGCGTCTAGTCAGATTCTGCTAACTTGGAAGCAATTAAATTGTAGTGGGCTGAATGCGTAAGAGATATTTTTAACAGTAAGCACTGAGCTACTCCTTACTCTTTGTGTAGTACCTGACTATTTGTGGCGGAAGGTCGTCTTTAGTCCTGTTTATTAAATTTGCATCGAAATTTTATGACCAAAGCTATAGATTGATAGGTAATTATTAATATTTAATTTACTCGCATTTTGTATTTTTAACAAAACTCAATTCCAAGTTTTCCTTTCATTATTTTTGTTTGCAAATTGTTACAAAGTAATAAATGCACTTGACTTTTCTTGAAAACGACGAAACTAGTATATTTTCGAGCCTTTACAAGTTGCTTTTGCAAACTGTGTAAATATGTGTATGTGTTTTCTTTTGGGTGTGTTTATGTTCCTGTGCTTGTGTGTGTTTTGTTTGTGTTATAGGTGTTGAATTATGGTGTTATTAATGAAAGCATCAGCCTCTATATTGATTGTTTACTTTGCAAATGCGTTTTAACGCTATTTAGAAACTTGTATAAATCGATACAGCCTTTAATTCCTTTCAGCTAAATATTTGACGTAATGCCTTGGAATTTAAAAAAATTAATTTTCTAATTATATATATTGCTTATTTATGATCTAAAGAATACAAAATCACATTCAAGGAAAAATACGTTTATTCTCTTGGGTAGATGTGTTTCGTTTGCACACATTACTTTCTACCTATTTACGTCTATTTTACATTAAAGCATAACTTTGTTTGGTCTGAAGTGTAAAATCTTATTTTTGCATTACTTGTAGGACACATTATATCTTTATTTGGTATGCCATTGTTAAGCTTATAAACGATGCTTGCTGCTTACATATAAAGGATGTATGTATCCATCTCCTACGTAAGTTAATTGTAGATTTCTACGCATTTTTTCTTTTAACTAGATGCCACATACTTATACCTTTTAAAATAATTTCACTGACGCCTATAAGTTTTGAGCCAGGCTTGTCGTCCTTTTTTATTTTTTTCTAAGTCGGTACAAAACCACTTAAAATACAAATGAAAAGTTGTTAAGTGTATATCGCATAGTTATGATATTCGTGCAACAAAGGTAAATTTGAAAAATATGTTATTACAGAGATGTGGCAGTATTTTTAACAAATATACACACATTAATTGATGATTTCGAATAAAAATTAAATAATTCACGAAGTTCAGACATTAGTCCAGTTTATCTCTTATTGGTCACTCAAAATTAGTAGCTTTGTTTGCCGCGGTCGGGATTAAAAGTCCTAAAGCATTTCGTTTAGACTCATGAAATTCTTCTCCTACGCCTTTGAATCTTGAAATTGCATGTATTTTACGCATATACATATAAGCTTGATTTTGAGGTTGATTTTATTAATGTGTTCAGCTCTTGCGCAAAAGTTCTCATCTATGGTAGCTGTATTCGACTAAAATTTCTCTCAAATTTTGTTCTATATTAATCGGCTGGTTTGGTCTAAATAGTTCACTTAGCCGCTATAGCGATTGTAGAAATTACACGGAGCTAAAGCTTTACATTTATGTTTATCAGTCGTTTCGTTGTTTAAGAAAAAATCAGTTTTGTATTAGGAATCCGACAAGTCTCTTTTTAATTTTTCGGAAAATTATATTGGATGGTTCGTCCCCTTTAACGGTTTCGTGGTTGTTTTCCCGTTTCTTCTAATTCGTTTTTGTTTGAACATACTTTTTGTGATACCATTTTTGTAATAAAGTTGTTAAAGTACCGCGATTTCTTGGTCTTGGAAATCTTCAGAACAGATTTTTATTAATTAATATAAATTGCGTATCCGATTTCTCCTTTTTGAAAATGAGACAGCGCTGTGTTATTAGATGTACTCTTTTGTCCTTGTTCGTTTTTGATATTTTCTCTTTTTTAGAATAGCATCTTCCTGTCTCAATAGAAATACGTCAAGGAAAGGCAATGCGTTAGGCTGAGGGATTTGCGCTCGCAAGTAAACTGAGTATTATGCTCCAAGCTGATAAAAAGTTAAAGCATATTTTTGTTTCCACATATTCCTATTTATTATGAACATGCCATCAGCATACTTCAGATACGTATGATAGTATTTTAGAGTAAGTGGCTGTAGTTTAGATCTTTCCAGGTAAAACATGTAGACATCAGCCAGTGGACTTCACAATAGACAGCCCTTCGCCACTTTATTGACTTGCGTGAAACACTGACAAATGAAAATGATTTAAACATAGATAGCGCACTTATTGAGAAGAACTTCTTGGTTGACTTTAAGGTGTGGAGAATGATGAGTGATTACTTGCGATGAGCAAATAAAGTAAATCGATGATTTTGTCAGCCGCGTTGACTTCCTATAAATTTATTCAATTCATTTTTTTAAATTCTTGACATTGTACGATTTTACTATATCTACAAAGTCAAATGTATTTCAAATCTGTTGTAAAGATTTTTATGGCCAAAAAATGGTGGTACTCATAACAACCTTATTACAGAACTGGTAGCCCGTAAAGTTTGTTGAAGCAGGAATGAATTAAACTGAACGAAGAAATGCCATGAAGCCGTATTCAACCAAATGACGATATATCCTTTAAAGGAATTGTTCTTTGCGCAGCGCTGTTACTGTCCATGATGATTCCATAATTGACAATTGTAGGACAATTGATAGAATTCGTTGGTCTGTATAATATTGATTCCTTTACAATTCTAGGTTCACAGATTATTTTTTCCATTTATTGATGGGTTCTCACTGGTCCCTTCACTCTGAAGCCATTCACGAGCTGCTTGTCTGAAAATGTTAGTGAAACAAGATTTGTCGATCTCTTTTCAAATTTTCATGGTGTTAACCATGAAAATGGTACTGGAAATGAAGTCTCGAAAAGATAAAATCTTGTTAAACTAGTACGTGTACCTGATTGATAATAAATTTACGATTAAACTTACGATTTATTTATTAATTCCATTTATAAATTAGTATATTTCTTTAGATTAAGTTTGCGAGCTTGAAATAAACACCAATCCCATTGGATTTAACTAGTTGATCTACATGGAAAACTGCCGTCAGTCACACGTATTGACACGTTTTAATCTTCCATGATGATTATCAGAATGCGGCAGCAAACTGCCTAGCGAGGTTCAAACCGCAATAAATCTTTAAGGAAACCAATATTAGGTGTGCGTCTCTTATCCCTAATAATCTAACATATATAGTGTTAGTTCAGTTGTGACCAGAAGGATAAACCAAAGGCAGCATGAACGGAAAGTATAATCTCATGCACATTCGTTTCGTGCTTACTGGCGACTCATCAGTAGGAGCCGGTATTACGCCCTTTAACCACTATATATTTGGTAGAAGAATGTGGAATAATAGGACGGTACAATCTCCTAGACGAATGTGTAAACCTGTAATAGTGAAGCTAAAATAACCTAAAGTCAACGACAATACGACTTCAATGCTAACTCACACTATATAATATATATACCGAGTCTGTAAAGGATACTAACACTATGGCTATTGTGTTAGTAACTGATACCTTTTTTTAAATAGATGAGTACCGGATACTAACACTATGGTTTCCGAGTCGGTACATGATACCAACCTGATGGATATAAATTTATGCTAAAGTTCACCCAAATTGAGAATTACAACAATTTCCGAACACCTGTTACTCCAGTTTAATGAGATTATACTTTCCGTTCATGCTGCCTTTGGTTTATCCTTCTGGTCACAACTGAACTAATTTGTTACTAGGTTCGCAAAACCTAATACATACTTGCATATATATTAGTTCTTCGCAACAAACAGTATTTAACTGTAATATATTGAATTGAATGATGTCATGCTTACCGCGAAATGTGATAACTGATATCGATGAAGGCCAGAGTGTATGGTTTAACTGGAGTAACAAGTGTTCGGAAATTGTTGTAATTCTCAATTTGGGTGAACTTTAGCATAAATTTATATCCATCAGGTTGGTATCATGTACCGACTCGGAAACCATAGTGTTAGTATCCGGTACTCATCGATTTCAAAAAAGGTATCAGTTACTAACACAATAGCCATAGTGTTAGTATCCTTTACAGACTCGGTATATATATTATATAGTGTGAGTTAGCATTGAAGTCGCATTGTCGTTGACTTTAGATTATGTTAGCTTCACTATTACAGGTTTACACATTCGTCTAGGAGATTGTACCGTCCTATTATTCCACATTCTTCTACCGAATATATAGTGGTTAAAGGGCGTAATACCGGCTCCTACTGATGAGTCGCCAGTAAGCACGAAACGAATGTGCATGAGATTATACTTTCCGTTCATGCTGCCTTTGGTTTATCCTTCTGGTCACAACTGAACTAATTTGTTACTAGGTTCGCAAAACCTAATACATACTTGCATATATATTAGCTCTTCGCAACAAACAGTATTTAACTGTAATATATAGTGTTAGACGGGAAATTCCTGCTGAACACTTTATTTACGGTCATGAACATTAAATTTCTACAGCTTTCGCCGCCTGAGTATGAATAAAATTCTTTGATTGCGCGGGTTGTGACAAAAGTACTTTGAATCAAATTTGATATTCAATTGCATATCGGTATCGCCCATATTTATCTAATTTGACTTCAAACATTTCGTCTTCTGAAACCGAACGTCGAAATATTCGGAGTACAATTGAAGACAGTGGATGTAAACAACTTGGTAGGTGAAACAAGAGCTGGGAAATTAATCTATTACCTTTCGCGCTACATATTTCTTCTAAAAATCAGATTTATTCGTCAGTTAATAATTTTGTCAACCTGACCAATACTTTTTGTCAGAACCACGCGTTTTATAGGCTCAAATTATAAAAATAAAGAGCAAAAACTGACGTTCAGTCTAAATGAGAATTATTTTATCCATTTATTTATACTCAGATTTATACTTATCATTGTAAATTCAATTTTATCCATCGTTAGCCTGTATCATTATATTTGTGCTAAAAGTTATGCACACACATACACACACATAAAACACACACAGACACAATATCGCCACTGTACGTACACGGTAATCATGGGATGCCGTGAAAAAACACTAAATATATGCCTTTCATTAGAAATTAATGTTTTAGCAGCTGATGCGTGTAAAAACCACTGAGGGTCCGTTTGTGCTCTGTGACTATAAGAACGTGGTTCTGACGAAAATTACCAGTCGGTTTGATTGGATATTAACAGGTGTATAAATTACACTGTATACTAGGAAACCGTCAACATTTTTTGCATGACATATATAAAAATAATATATTTTGCCGTTGGAATACTGTTTTTAGTTTAACAAACATTGATTGCCCGGGTGGTGATAACATTTCTTTACATAAAGTGTGTGAGCTTGGTATAACCACCAATCACATTGTTTATAGTTTGTATACACTGTAGGACATGCGGTGGCTGCTCAAATGGAAGAATGTCTATTAAGAAACAGTGGTTAGTTTGTGCATGAAATTATACTGATATATAATCGGTTTGTCGTTGTGTCCTTGTTGCTACACTACGGTCCTATCTAGCCATTGTTGCGTGCTTTACTCAGGATTAGGCTTATTTTGATCTCATTTTATCGACGCTTATCCTCAAATGTCGGCGTTATTTGCTAGATAGGTTATTAGAATATTAGTTTTCTTTCTTGTTTAACAATCGGATGCGGTTTGTATGGCTGTTGATGTAATGGCTGAGTTTATAATTACTGATCGCAACTTATTCCTGAAACCGTTTATTTTGTGGTAAAATTACTTCGAAATTTCAAGGATAACCTACTAATTTTTAAATTATGAAATTGAAATCTTGCGGTTAATTTGTTAGTATCGACGAAACCATGGGGAAATTGGTGGCTGGTTTCTTCCAAACTGTGTTTCGTCGAAATAATTGTACGAAGAACGGATGCTAAAATCTTCTATAGTTTCTATCCAAATAAACTGACTTGAAGTCTTTACTCGGTCAACAGCTTTGTTAATAGGAATGTAGGTTACATCCTACACATTATTTAAAACGAAAGAAGGGAAATGCGATTCATTCGAAGCTAATATAATGTATAGGCGTGACAGTTAGACAGATATCACAGAAATACAGAATTTAAAAAAGTGAAGCGTTATTGTTGCATAAATGCGAAAAATATTTCTTGTTATGCGTAGGCGGATAAGAAAAAGAAAATGTCCAGTTTATTTCCTTTCTGTTTAGTAATCTGTTTTTAGTTTTATGCTATGTATTAAATGCAAGATGCGATTAAGCACAAGGCCACATACCTACAACTAATCACATTTATTTGAAGCAAGGTTGCGAGCTTGATATAAACACCAATCTTATTATAGAGACGTTTATCTGCACAAACTAAGCGTTGTATAATGTAGTTAAGGTCATTCATCGAGTAGACCAACTTGGTTCCTATTGGAAACTCTTCAAGAACTGTCCAGAATGTTGCCGCGGACGGGCTAGAACCTGGATAGGGCTACATAGAAGCCTGTGACTGTATACACTAAGCCACCCTGTCGCAATTTGCAGACGATTTATATTATTTACCAATGTTTTCGTTTAGCCCCAACTAGCCACTCACAATCTGACAGTATGGAACAGATGCCACGCCACCTGACGAAGTGGAATTGAATTGAAGGTTAGGCGGATAAAGTGAAAGAAAATGACCATTTGTTTCTATTCGGTTTAGCAGTCTGACTTGTTTCGCTTTACGTTGTATTAAATGTAAGATGTCATTAAGAACAACGCCTTATACCCATCAATAATCAAATTTCGAATTAACAATCAATTGTAACGAAAATTCTATATCTACATCTAAGCAAATGTGCCCCGGTTTAAACCCCGTTCGCGCAAAACCATCACAAAAGTAATTAAATCGACTAATTAAGTAGGCGGATTTTGTTATTTTTTCGCATGGATATATGTACGCTTTTATGCACACATATATGCATGTTCTTATATGTATGTGTTTATTTATGTCTTTATGCTTGCTATTTGTTTGAATTTATGCAGGTATGTATGTTTGTATGTATGTATGTATGTATGTATGTATGTATGTATGTATGTATGTATGTATGTATGTATGTATGTATGTATGTATGTATGTATGTATGTATGTATGTGTATATGTATGTATGTATGTATGTATGTATGTATGTATGTATGTATGTATGTATGTATGTATGTATGTATGTATGTATGTATGTATGTATGTATCTTTGTATGTATGTATGTATGTATGTATGTATGTATGTATGTATGTATGTATGTATGTATGTATGTATGTATGTATGTATGTATGTATGTATGTTTGTATGTATGCATGCATGTATGTATGTATGCATGTATGTATTTATGTATGTATGTATGTAGGCATGCATGTATGTATGTATGTGTGTATGTAGGCATGCATGTATGTATGTAGGTATGTATTTATACGTATGAATACATGTTTGTATGTATGCATGCTTTTTTGTATGTACGTATATTCTACCTAACTTTCTATAATTGTATGTTTGGAAGTATCTCTTTGTGAATGGGTGAATGTATTTATATATTTATGCTTGTATGTATGCTTGCGTGCATGAATGTCTAATCATTTCTATTGTTTTCTCCGTTATCTTTCTTGCTATGAAATCGTTCCTTCAATTTATCTTGCTTGCGTAATTTGTTTTTTATTGTGAACTTATTCTCTGATAAGTCATATTTTGCACGGAATGGGGTTATGTTCGTGATAGAAGAGAAAAAATTCATGAATGTGTTGTTTGAACTTTGGCACGAAATTTATTTAGAAGCAAACAAGTGGCTCGTAAGTAACCGATTGGACATTTTAATATTTTTTATTTGGTCTATTTTAGAGTTTGCTCTACGAGGACAAAATGTAGATCGTGTTTTTCGGTTGCCCTTATTTATCTATGCATTGTTTTGGTTCGCCTTGAAACATATGTCTTGAAAAATCCTTCTGCTATTATATTTGTAGATATTTTTAAATAGCCAGAGAATGTTCTTTTTTCGTTACAAATAATGTAGTTTGTAGCTCAATACCCTTCGGACGATTCTGTTTTTGCTTTTACTCAAACACCAAACTGATAAAAAACAGTTATGCTGGTTTAACGATATCGGTTTGTACCACACAGTTGGGAAAATTCGAAATTTCTATCGCTTGTCGCTTACTGTATTCCTGCATGTGCCTTCGAGCTAAATAAAATTATTCTATTGCAAATTTAGAAAGGTGCTTTGGGCCAAATGACCACTCTTACGATAAATTTTCTATTTAGCACAGAATTCATACCTCAATTTTATTTTAATTTCGATTCATTTGAATTCGATATGACCAATTGGTTCTGAATTATTAAAATATTAAATTTAACTTACGGTACATGCATAATTGGGTTCAGTCTCCTGCAAAACGGGTTTTTATCATCATCATAATCAGCACCATTAGTAGTTATATATCGGTATGTCAAATATGATGATTCACTGCCACACGTCTACGATAATTCGATAGAAATAATAATGGTAATACTTCCAATGATACTACTACGACTACTACTACTACTACTACTACTACTACTACTACTACTACTACTACTACTACTACTATTACTATTACTATTACTACTTCTACCACTACTGCTACTACTATTACTACTACTACTACTACTTCAAATATTACTACAACTACTACTATTAAAATTATTTCTTCTACTGTTACCACTACTACAAATATTGCTATTGCTACTGCTGCTACCACTATTACTACTACTAATACTTTGGTATTGCTACTAATAATTGAATTACTACTAAAACTTGTACTACTACTCTTATAACTACTATTTTTATGGTTACTATTTATATTAGTATTTATAATACTATAATACTACTATTATCAGGACTAATGTTACTACTACTACTACTACTACTACTACTTCTACCAATACTGATGTTTCTATTATTAGTGCTAAATTTGTAAGTTATTAGTATTTATTTTATTTAAACCGCGATAACGAAGAAAGGAAAAATAATTTAAGGTGTGGATCTCGCCTAGTCTGTCAGACCAGCCTAGACAACACGCAGAATGGTGTTCACCTAAACTTGTACACAATGCATGCCTTAAACCTTGTAAATTTCAAGGCAGGTTAAAAGTGGCTGCAGATTTTCGTGCTTTTTTATGTCTCGTTTTATAAAAGCCAATCGTCGCACCAATGAGATAAAATAACCTTAAAAGATATTATCTCTATTGGAAGTCTGCAACAAAATCGCCACTGACCTTGATTCGATGCCATATCGCACGGAGTTCCCCACTAAGAACTACAATGTGCTCGCTATCCTCATCGTGGTAGATAAACAAGTCCTAGAATACTCAATTTGATTGGAGCTAACTTCAAATGATTTTGCTTGTCAAAATATCTCCTACTTGTGTCTTACGCCAATTTGATGCCGGCAAAAAGGTTGACGCTCTACAGGGTAATAAAATTGTGTCATACGTAAAACGTGACCGAGTTGATGTAATAGAGAGAGGTTTCGCCTGTTTAACGAGAAACACATTTTGACCTATCAAACAGTACGTCTACAGACGCAAAAGTTCCTTATTTGTTGATGCTAGTAAATATGGATTTGCGTTCTCCGACCTCGATGATCATACTTATCCAAGCGCTTAATTGCTTTATTTCTAAAGGCCTAAATCTCACTAGCATATAATAAAGTTACATATTTAAATGTTCCGCGCATGAACATTAAGGCGAATTTGGATACTTTCATTTTATCTTTAATTTCGCGGGTTTGAAATGATAACTCTAGCTTTTTCGATATTTATACTTACCTCGTGACTCTTTGCTGCCTGAATTGTTGATGTAGCTACAAAGATACGTGAACCTGTAAACTTTATTAAAATATTAAATAATTTGAAGCCAGGGCGCGGAAGTGGGTGATGGGCGATGGGCGTTTCTGTAGCTACTCTCTACATTTAAAGGGTGGAAATTACTTATCGATGGGCAGTATAGCAACTTCAGTTTTATCCAATAACGCCTGTCGTGAACGTCGATTATCAAATAATATAAAAGTGCGTCTACGATGTCACGATCAACTTATCTACTGCTTGGAAGAATATCTACTACATCATCGTGAACAAGTGATGGGATAGAGTTCATAATAGCTTCTATTAACATTTTTTTAAAGTGGTAAAAGTGGGAATCCTTTTAGGAAGCCATTGCCGTTAGAGACATTGCTGCACTTCTCACCCTATGTCTTGACTAGACCAGAAATATTAGTGGATAATATTTTCAAAATTTCCAATAATATCCTTTCATATTAAATTATCAATTAGAACATTGGGATCGACTTGTAAACATCGACCATTGTGGTCTAAGAAGATAACTATTGTGGAAAATCTACTTATGGACACTTTTATCCGTAATAAATCATACAGTTAGCTTCATTTTATGACTTCTTCATGTTCAACTGAACGGTATTGTCGATCTTATTAGCGAAATTTGTTAGACTGGAAAAATTTCATTTGATGCTAATTATATGCTAATTAGAAATTGATAGTTTACATTTTCTGGCATCATGTAAATCGTTAGTGCACAAACTGACAATTAGAGTATAGAGTGAAAATAGAACGTGATCGGTTATATGTGAGAAACTCATTTGGAAAAACATCAACTATAATAGTGTAAAACTGTGTGTGAGTATCTAAATACATCAATTTGACTCATAAACAAATCAAGAATATATTGAATCAAGAACTTCAATAAATTCTTACAAGCGTTACTTAATAAGGTTTTTATAGAAAATAATCATATATTTTATATATTGTAACCATCATATTTGGCGAGAAAGTCTACTGGCCGTTACGGCAATGCACAAAAATATGTCTAATTATTCTACATTGTTAACCTAAATCGATAGAAATTGTGGCTTCTGTAGAATATATTTATCTTAATAACATGCTTACACAGCTCCTCTAAAATGGAATCATTTTATCCACAGATCTTATGCGGAATGACTTGCCTGGTATTTTATTTATCAAATTGAGAATAATAATGCAAAGGGATTACGTTGATTTACCTAGTAACAAAGCAAAACAGCTAAATGTATTTCTGTTTTTTTTTTTATATATATATATATATATATATATATATATATATATATATTCTTCATTGTGTCCATTGCCTTCTAATGTTACAGAGTATTTTTCTAATTAGGAAGAAAAAAATTAATAAAAAGTCGATAAGGGCCATTCATTTCAAGAATACTTTACTTCGCTCTACAATCTTTAATTTATATACATTCTGGGTTGCATTTGACTGTGTGACATCACAGACATCATATTAGCATGTACAAAAAAGTGCAAGCTACATTTGAAAGAGAATACTACCGTCAGATTTATGGTGTAGCTATGAGAAGCTGCATTTCACTCCTCCTGTCAGATGTAGACATGTATCATCTTGAAAAAACGAGCCTATAATGCATAATTAACCAGTGCGCACATTACAAAAGATTTGAAGATGATATATTTGTATTTATTCCAGAAGCAGCAGACCCACTCGAAATCATCAAACAAGCCAATGGAGCCGATCCAGACATTAAATTCACTCTCGAAGTGGAGAAAGACAATAGTTTTCCCTTCCTTGACATCAAACTCACCCGAGAAGAAAATGGGGATTTGACACGGGCTATACATAGAAAAGCCACTTTCAATGGGCAAAATCCCACAAAAGAAACTTAGTTAACAACATAGCAAACAGAATCAGGAAGATCTGCTCTGAACACAAGATCGAGGAAGAACTGGGCTACCTAAGGAAAGTTTTGATAATGAACAACTACCCAGAGCGGTTTTTTGATGTCAACATAAAACCACGGTAGATTCGCACAAGAGAGGTGACCTTCAAGCAGGATTACCTAAACTTACCATTTAGAAGCGACGTACCGACTTCAATAATTGCATGGCGGCTGAATAGAATAACTAAAGAGAATTTTCCTAGTCTTAAAGTTAATATCACATTTAGCATACAGTGAATCATGAGGTTGGATGCCAAAGATCAATTGCCGATTCTCCTCTAATCATTCATACTCTACAAATTATCATGTATGTGCGGTAGCACATGTATAGGACGTACGAAGATGCAATTGATAAACAGAATCCAGCAATATTTACCACAGAAATTGATTTAAAAAGGCTTGGCACCGTCAGGAAAATCAGCTTGTTCCGATCATATATTGGAGCCGGGGCACCCAGAAAATTTGACCAATTTCTCAATTCTACATAAAGCAAAATAAGAAAAATTTATATATATTTATGAAGCGCTTTATAGAAAACAACAAACACCTGGACTAAATATTAAAAAGTCTCATCAAAATGATATTGTAATCGACTGGCCATGGATAACAAAATTCAACATTTCCAGTCAAGTTCAATGTATGCAAGACTATTAGAGGTTAGAGCCGGATATCTAATTTTGCTTTCCATATATATGCAATGCGGTTTGATCCTCGCTTGTCAGTTTGCCGTCATACTCTGATGATGATCATGAAAGGTCGAAACGCGTCAGTGCGTTGCGACTGGCGGTAGTTTTGTTATGTTGTTTGACGACATTTATGTGTGTGCGTGTTTACATAGGCATGTCGTGTTTGTAAGTAGGCTGTATGAATGTATGCATGTATGTTTGTATGTGTATAGATTTATGTATGTATTTATATATGTATGTAATTATAATTAGATCCATTTATTATCTTACGAGTGCTAACATGTCTTGGTCTGTCTTTTTAGATTTTCTTAGACTCGGCAAATATTCTGCTGGAATGTGCTTTATACGTGTTTTACTCCAATACATCGTGACAAGTGTGTTAATTTGCAGAACTATTACGTAAATCAAATTTATAACTTGTAGATGAACATCTATTTCATTTTATTTAAGCACTTGCATGTACTTACGTGTTTCAAACTTGTACAGTCATTAATTAAACATTAATTGATTGCGCGGGTGGTGCCGTCGTACTCTGATGATGATCATGGAAGGTCGAAACGCGTCAGTGCGTTTCGGCTGGGGTAGTTTCGTTATGTTGTTCGACGACTGGTTAAATACAATGGGATTGGTGTTTACTTCAAGCTCGCAAACTTGATTTAAAGAATTGTTACCACCACCCGCGCAATCAATTATTGTTAAATTGTACAGTCATTATCGCAGAATAATGTCAATCAGGAAAATTATGATCAACTCGCAATGCATACATGGCGTCTGCACAATTGCGGTGTAGTTATCCGAATTTAGTGATAGCTGCTGTTGCCACACGTATTTAGATTATACAATTAGTCACTACATTCGCAGTTCGTTATACTAATTCTTTAAAACGAGCTTGTGTACTTGAGAAAAATACGAATCCAATTTTATTTAATCATTCGCGTAGCATAAGGCATTGATGTCTAAGCCGTATGATAGTTATTTTCCTGTTTAAACATTTTTATTCATTTCAGCTAGCTTAATCAGATAAACTTCAAAATAATTTAATTGAAAAATATCTCAATGTTATATTTTTTTATGTCCTTTTTCTAAACTCTCCAGACATTAATATCGGGTGTGCAATTCTTTACGTTATGTGAGCATAAGTTTCTACTGTGTTTGTGTACTTATATGTCCATACAATGGAGAATATTATTAAAGTGAGCACTAGTTGATTATATTCTTAATGATTTGGTTTTCTTTTAATTTTTCCGTTAATGATATTAAGCTTTGTTAAATCATGCTCAGCTTTGTTATATTATGTTAGAAAAAATTAAATTCTGCTTAAAATTTTTCTGGGGAAATTATTCAAACCAAACTAAGGAGCAGTGGAGAACTAATTTACAGCTCTAATTATTTATTAGAAAGGCAAATCACGATTTTAGACAATGGAAGAATATTATGAACATTGTGTTGATAAACTTAATCTAAGTTTTTCGTCCTAATTAGGTTACCACAAAAGTAGGAGTAAGCGCATTATAGCGATTAATTTGTTAGCTTATTTAAAAAGGATAATAATTCTATTCCACATGTTCTCACTTATATTTCATGTACTAACGTACGACTAGTGATTTTCTCATTAAAATCTATGCTTTTAAAATTAATCTACTTCTGTGAATGAGGTCACACACTAGTCAATAAACAGAGCTCGACAGGAATTCATCAGCATTTAGACACTGATGATCTTCTGCCACATAACGATCAATTTCATTCATTTTTGTGGGCTTTAAAAATTTCGTTGTTGCTTGTTCCTATTGAGAATATTTAACCCAATCAGCTTGTGAATGTTCAGCTGTTATTTCCGGCTTTATTATAGAAAATAGCAGCCACTGAGTGACTTAAGCAATTTTAGTATGCGCGAACAGCAATAAATATTACTCAGATACATTTTTAAAATCTTAAATAAGTACTTATCCTTTTTTATTTACCAACTGGTATAAAATCACAAAGCTATAGTCAGTTGCACATAATTCCTTGTTTCAACTATCGTAATGGCATTTGTTTAAATCAAAGTTGTTATCTTGATGTAAATATCATTCCAATTATGTACACGCATTTTAAAGTATAAACTAAGAATTGTATAATATATAAAAGGTAATTCATCGAGTAGACCGGTTTCCTCTTTTCGTGGGTTCTCTTCACGTAATGTCCAGAATTTGCCGTGTGACATCTGTTGTTGACTAAGGTCGGTTTTCATTTGCGTCGCCTACAAAATGATATCCTATTCCATCTATTTTGGACCGACCCGTGATCTTTTTCATAGGTATATAGAGTGTTACTTGAGCACCTGAATGCCTTTCTAGTCTGACGTGATTCTGTTTGTAAGCCTTTTTAAACATAACCAAGCATCATCATCGTCATGAACAGCCGTACAAAAGCCGAAAGTGACTAATGGTTCACTGCCATATAACCATTAGAAGCGAAAATTCTAATTCGTATTGTTCATGGTTATATAGCCAAGACAAACTAGTTGCCAGTCTTATATACTAGCGGATTGTAATCTATAAGAACTCTGAGATGTTGTTCATCTACCGATCGATCTACTTGACAGAAAAATTAATTAAAACGGCAACAATGTTGGAGAATGTAGCACGCGAATGTCTATGTACCTTAAAAAATAGTTTTTCTTAACAATGTCAATTAAAGATTGTCTCGAGTCGCATCTGCTGAATGGCAATGCTAGATTGTTGTTATTATTCAGAAATTCCTTGAAAATCTGGTAGCTATAAAACATTTATTGTTCAGAAAGCGATGATAATTTTGCATTGGATCTTCTATTATTAAGCCGTAAGCTGGGATCCCGTAGAATAAAACAGCCATTTACGTTGACGAAAAAGGTGTAGGCTGATGACATTTTCCGAATTGCTGCCCAATTGGAGGCAGTATATACGTTAAAACCGCTGAAGGTATGCTATCTCCGTTAAAGACCGCATTCATTTATGCCACTTGCTGCTTTTTAAGTTAGAATTTAAATTAAAATCAAGTGGGCGTTTGATGCTACTGGTGCATTACTCCCTGATTCCGAGAAGATTTGCTTACTATAATACAATTAAAGAACTCTAGTTCGTTTATGCTGTTCATTCTGTTACGTCTTAATCTAAGTTGAGTAAATTTATTGGATTTTCCAATTTGGAAGCCTCATTTTGCGAACTGATCACTTTTACACAGACGGTGATTTGGAACATCGCGTTGCCGACATTGGTTACCGTCAGGCGATATCGAGTTCTTTCTTAATCGCCACGGTGCATTTAATCTTCTCGGAAAATTGTATTTAATTTCCTGTTTTTTTGTCGTTTGTCCGATTTTCGGCATGCTCTGAGGATTACCATGTCTCGAAACGACACAATATGGTGTCACTGACAGTGGGCTTGCAATTTTTTTCAAAGAATTAAGCAAACGTATTTGATTATTTCGAGGAATTAAATTTGAGTCTTGAAATGCTAATATTCGTAGTTATCATCACGCTATTGCTAATAAATGATATAACAAACGAATAGATAGCGCAGAAATCTGCAATCATTTTTAAACGGCTCGAAGTCTGCTTTCATCATTGGGCTGACAGCTTCATTCTTATACGGGCACTTCTGCGAGGAATTTCAGTTGAAATAATGTCTGCCCTAGATAAGACCCTTTGTTCATTATTTGTCTTAAAGGTGGCTATTGCCACATCATGGCCGAACTTTGAAAAGCCTGAAGTCTCTCTTCAAGGCCTCCCTGGGCGCTGGATATTGCACCGTATCTGGTAGGATCCAGCAGCATGAACATAATGGCCTCATGTGGTTGCAAGCCGGGTAAAGACTCGGTAAGCTTCGAGAACCACCGCTTGATACGTGCCATGGTATCCATGGGAATCTCACCCATTAATGGTTTCAGGCTGTATAATTCTAAGAACACTTCCTGAGGCCTAGCCCGGAAATGATCCAACACGCGTCTTTTGTACTCTTCATACGTGAGGTCAACCGGCAATTCCAATTGGACTGCTACTGTCCGGCCCACTAATTCCTGGACAGCCACACGCACAATAGGTGCTTCTAATGTAAATTCTTGGGCTCGAACTGATGCTTCAAATTTTTCGAACCACAACTGTGGCCTTTCCACATCTAGTGGTGCCAGCATCGGCTTAAACTCTGATGACGGTCTGAAATAACTCGTCGATTCGGCTGAAAACGCCGGCATATTTCCTCCTGATTCCTCTTCGGCGCGGTCGCCATCTTTATGTCCACCTATGTTGGATGGTCCACGTACATGTATGTCGTCTGTGTTTATTATTAGCGTATCGTCCAGACGAGACTTAATTATGCCTAATTCTGCAGTTAAATTATTCATTTGAGAAGTCAGTCCCTGAATCAACGTTTCCAACCCATCAGAAGTCATATTAAATGTACCACACATGCTTTATTTTTACTCAATTATATATAGAATTTTGCTCGCACAACGAGCATCGATTTAATAAAACAAATTTACACATATTAATTAATTGTTCACTTCGGCTCGAAGTCTGCTTTTATCATTGGGCTGACTCCTTCATTCTTATACGGGCGCTTCTGCGAGGAATTCCTGTTGAAATAATGTCTGCCCTAGATAAGACCCTTTGTTCATTATTTGTCTTAAAGGTGGCTATTGCCACACGCATAATCATAAAATTTGAAGGTATTTACAAAATTATACTAGATCGACGATTTATGGTGGGCTGAATGAGTTCAATTTCCAGTTTTCGTTCTCCTGTTTTGTCTGCCAAGAGCATCTAATTTTGAGGCTTAAGAGGCCAAATTTACTTCAGCGGTCGTAAGTCGCCATCCTCTACTGACTTCGCGCGCTTGCAATCCCTCATTACCAATTTGACAATTGTCACTAACTGCTCAGAATAACCGAATTCGAGGTTTTGGATGTTGTTGGCTGGATGTATTCAGATACTAATGACAACGTTGATGCTACCGTTGCTGCTTCGACAAAATAAGACTCGTCGATTATTAGCTTAGAAACTTCTATTATTCATTGTAAAGTAGTGATAGGAGCTTAATATTGCAAGAAATATTCGAAGCTAATTAAATGCTCAATTTCAGAGATTGTTTTGTCACGCAGGCTATGTCAAGTTAGAGCAAATCTTTACGATGTGTGCGTTATCATTTACAGTTCTTCTCAAGTGACTTCAGTCCTATACGGATTACACTGAAGAGGCAATCTAAGTTCTGTTTAATTTCGAGGCAGTCGATTTTTTACCGATTATTTACTGTTCACTTAAATATACATTAGAAGAATCACTGTCACAGAAAGTACTTCAATATGTTTAAATACTCTTAGAACGGGTTGTTATGTACTTGACATGAACAATGGAGTGATGGATACTAAAACTTGTTTAATTACTCTCCTAATCTAGCTAACTCTTGCATGGGAAAATGAGGAATTCTTACAATTCAAGTCTAATTTCTGTTAGTTTTCGTTGAATAATATTGCCTCTCGCAAATTTGGCATGAAGAACAACGTGGATACATTTTAATTGCTGACAGTAATTATGCCTAGTGCAAGAAGGTTCACTTTAATTGGCATGTCTTTGGGATAGTGTAAACTACTTCACATGTTGTATGCTGCTAAATCATTTTTTATTCGTTTTACAGCTGTGTTGATAAATTTGTTTAACTTTCAGTGTTTCCATTTTGTAGTTCAAACCCACTTAAGATCAGAGACTTCTTTCATTTCTTAATTCCCTTCGTCAAGCCCGTAATCATTTAATTTTATCCTTAATATTACGCTAAATTGATAATTTAGTTGCATATCCCTTTAGTAAATTGTTAGTATGTTAAGGCATTCAGCGATTCTATCATTCATTTATTAAGTAAATGTGTTCATGTGTATAACTTAATTAATTGCATCGACAATTCTTCGAATATTGTTTTACAATTTTTCTAGCAAACCCACAATTTTTTCTATATACCTAATTTTATATATATAGCTCTCGTCCCTAATCAAATTATGGAATGAGGGGAAATCTTCAGGAATCTCGTGTCTAACAAGGACCGGTGGAAGGCATATATCACTGCTTCTTTTTGCATGTAACTAAACCGTAAATTGTAGCATAGAAATAAATTTAACTGTTCATTGTCAGGGTTAAGAAATTATGATTGAACGAACATTGGTTTACGGGTGGTGATAATAGTGATTTAAATCAGGTTTGGGATTGTGGTATAAACGCCAGTTCCATTATATACACAAAAACTTGTCAATAAAATCTAGGCATTGTATAATGTAGATAAGGCACTTCATCCAGTATACCGGCTGCGTCATTTTTAGAAACTCTTCACGTACCGTCCGCGGCAAATTATGAACAGTACGTGAAGAGTTCCCAATAGGGACGAAACCAGTGTACTGGATGAATTGCCTCTTTTAATTATACAATGCTGTGTTTTTACTGATAAATAAACGCATATAATGATACTGGTTTTCATATCGAGATTGCATTCTTAATTTAAATCAAGACATTTTCGTGTCTTTGTTTTGGTTACCCTAAGTTCGATTTCTTTTTAATAAGCAGTTAAACCATATACAGTGCGTTAATGCATTTGAGCATTAGATTTTGCTATAGAATTTCTATGTCAAAATGTGGAAATAATACTCTTAAAAATACGGCAGCCTATTTTCTATACCAGGTATCTTACAATACTAGGAGAGTGAGTGAATACAGCCATTGGTTATGTGAACCTTAACCCCACAGAAAATAATCTATTAGAGAATACGTTAGTGTTTATTGGGCATTTCAACATTGGCAGACATTACACGAAGTTTATTAATCAATAGACTTGAAAATCTGAATTTCACTAGTTCACGTTTCTTATTAATTCATTTGGCTGCCTATAAATTTATCTATCCGTTTCTTCTTTCTTTTTACTAAAGCTATTTTAAATTATCCTCATAATCTTTTAACTTTATTAACACTTTCTTTCCTTGTTCGCTTTATATATTCTATTTGACTTATCAATTATTTGTTTAATCAATTTTGCGTGACGAATTCTCTATTAAGCTACCTGGCAATACTTACATTTACCTTTAAATCTATATTTGTGTTTGTCTGTTCATTTATATATTCATATTCATACCTTTATATTTCTTTATCAATTTGGCTATAATTAAATTAATCATTTCATTTTACAACTTATTTATCCATTCCTATTTATATCTGATTACGCTTCTGTCTGTTTCTTTATTCATTATTTTTTTTACATTTGAAATTTCCGTTTACCTTTTGCATATTTACATATTCTAAAGTTTCTGGCACAAATGTCATATAAATTATAACTTCTAGAATTGACATGATATTTATGTTATAATGTATAATCGTAATTGGGTTTTCTATTGAGTGTTAAATGTCGCAAGGCACAACGAAAATGTTATTTTTTTAAATTGAGTGAAGTGCACTGATCTTGACTCGTTGGGGAAAAGTCGTACAGCTATGAATTGATTAATCGTGCCTTACTTTCCCACTCTATGTTACGACTAATAATGTGGATTTATTAAAAAATTACGAGACAACAGCTTGCCTTTCGAATATCCTGCAGTATTTTGATTTGGCTTACTTTATATTTATCTATGTCTAGTGACATGTTAATTTTTATATATACTTTTTCCTTCCTAAAATTTTCTTATTATTACTTTGTTTATTTGCTAAAGTAGTGGTCGGATGTAGTACTATTTTACAAAGACATTTCTTCTAAGATCCTGTTTCCTGTCAGTCGTGTATTAATGCTATTTCTTCATCGTCTTTATTTACCTTCATAAAATACATGGTATACTTTATAGGGATTTGATTCTTTTTTTATCAATCAATACTTGTGGTTTAGAAAATTTGGCGATGGATTTTACAATCTTTTCGAAAATGTGTTTTAGCATATTTATTTATTCGTCGTTATTTATAAATTTTGATTTACTATATTTTTATGTGACAAGTTCATAAATTACGTGATCGCGTTTGGCGTCTTACTATTAAATGTTGACAAAAAAATCTTTCTGATTTTTTCGCTATCTAACGAAAGTAAATTTTAAAATCTTCATCAATATTTTATAGAAGTGGCAAAATTCTTCTAAACTTAGACCTTTTAATCGTGCCTTACCTTTATTGGCTCTGTATAAAGCTAAGAACAAATTATGCCGAAGGCGAAAAATGTTAATATTTAAGTTTAAAGCTTGTCCGTGGCAAATTCTGGCAAGTTATTAACGAATTCCAAATAGAAACGAAGAACATTTGCTGGATGAATGGCTGTTACTGCATTTGCAATGTCTAGTTTGTATTGACAAGTACATTTAATTGTATTTTCGTCAAAAAGGTTGTTTTTTTATTGATCAGTGCAACATCTATACTGTTTAAACATTCATTAATTACGCGCATGGCGGTAACAATTCTTTAAATCGGGTTCGCGAGCTTGAAATAAACACCAATCTCATTGTATTTATTCAGTCGTCGGACAACATAGCAAAACTACCGGCAGTCACATGTACTGACGCGTTTCGACCTTTCATCTGACAGACTGTAGTTTTTCGTACGTTGTTCGACGACTGTTTAAATAGAATGTGATTGGTGTTTATTTAAAGCTCAAAAACTTGATTTAAAGAATCTAAAATAAATTGCGTTTCTTGTTTCTCCCGTTTTTTGGCAACAAGTGAGAAAAACTATTGTAACTCTTTCACACTCTCGGAGGTTACATTTTTTCAATCCACCAGCGTAAAATTTAGTGGGTCATTGCATAAATTGTCATCATTCCCACGGAATGATCTCCATTATTGGTAAACAATTTGGTTTAGGCAAAATATACGCCCACATCTCTAAATTATCTCTTTATAAGAACTTCTATGTTCTCATTGGAGCCTACTTTCTGATGTCTTCGATACGGCAGTTGTGAAAATTGAGTCTATTTCCTACTATTTCGCTCAGTCTTCGTGGCATGATATTGCGAAGTAATAATGTTGGCACTTGTACAGTACATTGGTGTCGTAGAATTTATGCTTTCATAAACTTCACGCCTACTTAATATAAAGGATGGTCTGCGACAAATTCACTTCATTTTAGAAGCGAGGTACTTACCTTTCATGTAAATGGACAGATTTTAAAGTAATATATTGTAGTTGAAATTAAATTTTAATTTTGTCAGAGCATGTTCCGAGGCTACACCTAATTAACAACACTGCTTTTGTTCATGCGTTATGCTGGGTAAACTTATAAGCGCATGCATTCACCTTTTACCAGAAGTTTACATCAAAACCAGTTTTGGAGAACTAGTAAATACTCATTGACACATAGTTCAATGCTGTTGGCTACTGATTCCTGGAAACCTACACCAAGTCCTATACTAGTTCCGGAAACTTGGAGAAAGAAGACAGTCTTAGGTGTGGATTTTGGTCGTCAGAAAAGGATCTTACTAATAAATTTCTTGCAGATTACAACGCATGCGGTTAATAGGCAATAGTTTTTTTGCTCATTCGATTTCTAGTGTAGCTAGCTGGAACTAAAGGAAATGACATGTTTCTGGATTAGTCAAATATAACAAAGAACTGCAGGATAAAATTAAGGAATATTTTGGACTTTTTTCATTTTCAGGTAACTTTCGTTTTCGGGGTGCCGGCTAACTAGTGTGTCGACGATAGTACGCACGATGCTCGAATTTCATGACTCGGCACGTATACGAACTGCTCAACCGGAGTCTCGTCATTTGAGGTGTCTACTATTCGTGCATCTGGTGAGCAATTAGTTATATTCTCCGGCTTGTCGTTGAGAAAATGGCATTACTAATTTCGCTTTCTCCTTTTATTAGTGTAAAACTTTACGATAGTTTAATATTAAAAGTTTAAAGTTTTCTTTGATTTGTTGTCTCCGATCAAATATTTGTCTGACTGTTTACATCGAGTGTCTTTTTATTCCGTTTCGAGATTCCTACTATTGTGGCTAAAAATGCTACTAGTTAAGACATGCATTTGTCAAGTTGATATAAAGACTCTGAATGTTACAACTGGCAGGCCCCAGCCATTTTCACCGGCAACGGTATCTTGAAGTCTTTTATTACCTGGAAAGTATAATGATTTGTCGCATGAAGGAAACTTTATGATTCTCGATTAACTTGCACCGTTTTATTTTAGATTTTCGTATTGAAATATGCCGTCTCTTAGGTTCCATTTTCTCAATGAGGTGCGTGATTTAGTTTTCTTTTTGAAAGTGCGGTTTAGTTATGCAAAGACGTAAATTGCATTTATTATGAGTCCCATGCTAGGTGTTAGAATAATCTTGAAATTTATAGTTACTAAGGTGTTGCGCAATAAGGGAAACCCTTAGTCTGTATAAAAAAATTAATTTGCCATCCTATACAGTATTCCAATTATACCGTTAATTTATAAACTAAACCCTATTAGCCTACGTAAATGCACGAACGAATAAGCGGTATTCTTAGTAACTTTATTTTGTGTTTGGAGCCCAAATAAATATGTAATCATAGCTCGTCAACTATACCACTGTAGATCCTGCAAATTCAGCTGAAAATCCACTGTTTATATGTTGCCAGTGATCCTGTACGTATAACAAGGAAAATATCTTCCATATGCGGATGGATACAATTTCTTAGCAAAATATCAAAAAATAAAGAAGGGGAATTTTGGAGTACAATTTGGTCCGGAAAACAGGTTACCTAAATATTTTAATTCAAACTGAAACATGTTACATCAAAACTTGAGAAAAGCAAAGACAATTCAAGAATTGAGCAGAGTTCATCTTTTATTAATTATTAACACGAGCATCTGTGTGATTGATGACGACTAAAATGAGCTCACCTGTGCGCATTTCATCGTCCGAGTGCACCGCGAAATTAGCGAGCAAAAATTATTAATATTGTTGTACATGTTTTCGTGTATATATATTATGTTCATTGCCTTCGAATATTACACAATATATTTCTAATTTGGAAGAAAAAACATTAATAACAGAGTGGATAATGGACATTTATTTCGAGAATACTAAACTTCGCTCTGCAATCCTTCATTTATATAAATTCTGGGTTTTCATTTAAATATGCTGCTGGCAATAAATATGACTCGGTTTTGTATTTCTTATTTTGGCTGATTGGTAAGTGGGTATGCGTTTATGTCTGTGTATGTGCCTGTTTGCATGTGTAGGTCCTTCTCACTGTATTCCAAAGTGATGTCTGAGATCTGGTCATTATTGTATTGATGGCTTGAGAATTAACCAGCAGTTCGAATTGTTCTCTGTTACGTGTACGTGTGCTATTTTTCCGAGTGTAGTCTTTCGATTCACCTTTTTACGCAAATTTGTTTTTTTCACTTGGTAACAGCGCAAGTGCGGCTTGCAGTGTTGAACGCTCATATTGTTTGGAAATTTCTGTCACCGTATGTGCATCTGTTTTTTCCTCTTCAGTTTTTTGCCAATCCGATTAAATGTTTGTTTATTCTAGTCGAGGGCCTGTTCGGTCTTGCCTGGATACTAGTAAATTTTGTTAAATTTTGTTATTCGTGGTCAGTCGATTAAAATATCATTTTGATGAAACTTTTGAATATTTAGGCCAGGTGATTGTTGTTTTATATAAAGGGCTTCATAAATAAATAATAATGACTAGAACTCAGACATCACTTTTCAATACAATGAGAAGGACCTTTACATACAAACAGTCGCCCACACAGACACAAACGCATACATACTTACCAATCAGCCAAAACAAGATATAGAAAATCGTGTCATATTTGTTGCCACCCGCATATTAAAATGAAAACCAAGAATGTATATAAATGAAAGATTGTAGAGCGAAGTTTGTATTCTCGAAATAAATGGGCATTATTCCACTTTGTTATTAATGTGTTTTTTCTTCCTAATTAGAAATATACTATATATATATATATATATATATATATATATATATATAATAATACACGTTCGTATAGGAGATATTACAGTCTACCTGTCCTACATTTCTTGTACAAATGTACAGTGAGTATATGGTGTTATACCGACTACAATTGATAACATGGCTATAAGCAAATGTGTACATAAGATTATATCTAATATATATTTTATTAAAAAATATGATTAACGGGAAGTGTGAAAACTGATGTCGATCAAGGTAGGATATATTGATCTACTGAAATAATACGAGTAGCCATTTTCATTTTTAGTGAAATTTCGTCTATCCAGACATTCATTTGGTTGGTATACTTTTCGGGCTAGGTATCTATTGTATATTGTGAGTTGAACTTTAAGTCGTATTGTTGAAGACTTTTTATAAATTTCATTCCAATACTGCCTGTATAAAAATTCGAATAGGCGATTGTACTGTCCAATTATCCTACTTTTTCATTCAAATATGTGGTTGGTATAGGGTATAATTTGGGCTTCCACTGATGAGTCGCCTGTAAGCACGAAGCACAATTGTACATGAGATTATATCTTTTTTGCCGACTCTGGTATATCTTTCTGGTCCTGTTTAAACTAATTTGACTCAACTGATTGTTTATTTGACTGTTCACGAGAAAGATCACGCAAATAATGAACCTGTAATATTGCAAATAGTAGTGGAGCAATTTGCTTTCGAGCAGCTATGTTTGCACTTCATTATATATGTTACGATTTTTGATTTATGAGCACAGACTTATGCATGTAGATTAACCTTCACTTTTGACGCGTTAAAAAATTATCCTATAATACGAAATATCCTGTCTGGAAATCTTTTTGTATTTAATAGCGTATACCTAGTCTATATAGCATTTATTTCTTTGTTAATTACATTTTCGACAGTATATGACTTTTTTGATTGTTGTGGATTTCTGAACAAGTATAATTCCATAATGGAGACATCTTTATGCCTATCTCATCGTTTTGTCCACTTTCTTTATCATTTATACTTCCCACAAAACTAAAAAGCCACAGTGAACATGTTAGTTATACGTAACAGAAATTACCTGTTTAAGGTTATTGTGTATTTAGTATCACGTACCTAGTGACAAGTTAGTTCAAATAATATATATAATAATATATGCTTAAGCTAGCATGAATAAAACATTTAATCTCAAGTACATGCATTTCGAGCTTTCTGGCGATACATCCCACAAGGTACCAAAGTTAATTTCAATTGCAGGTGATGCAACCTTTTGATCTGCCGTGGTAACGATCATAAAATGTTTGCAAATTTCGCCACAAGCTTATACGTTATACAATAAAACGTTCTTTGTTTGTGCCGATGGTGATAAACGTTCATGGAGAATAAAAAGAATGATATACAAAAGCCAGCCAGGAAAAAGGATATTATGTCATGTACACATGTTCTACGTGCTTAATGATGGCTCATCAGTACTCGCTAAACCGCTTATGTATGTGGACCTCAAATGTGGGAATTTTGGAATGTTGGAATGTGCAATTTCACACACGTATGTGTGTTGAAGCAGGAGTAGGGTGGACTACTTATCAAGTCAATATATATTATGTGTACTATACCTAAATATGGTACCTACACGTTAATTTTATTACATTTCATCAAAGTTGAGTGTAGCAACTATTTGAACAAACAGCTGATTTGGATTGATTATAGAAATTGGTTAAAAGCTACATTAGTTGATTGTTGGTAACGGCAAGTGTGTTATCCTAAATTAGAAAAATATATAAAACCTGGAGTTTTGTGTGATTTTATACCGACCGATCTTGATAAACGTGTACTTTACTTATCAAAACTACCAATCGATCAGCAAACAATGGAGGCACTATCGATGGGCCGAAATTATGGAATACATCCTTGTAAAAAATGCAACGCTGATTTTGAGGCAGCATTTGAATTGCTATTTGAACAAACAGCCGACTTAGAACCTACAAGTATTTATTTAAAAAATTGGTTCAAGGCTATATTAGTTGATCAGGCTTCACATTTGAAATCGTCTAAATGCGCAGAACAGCATGCATTGACAAAGCAACATCTAAATGCGCTTAAAAGCATCAGCAGAAATGCAGACATCAAAATACTGCACGCTTATAAAGGCAAGAGCGTTGCTATAAGGGCCAAATCGGACTACCTACAAAAGATGGAAAACGTGTTAAAGGACAATACAAAATTCACACGTCTAGACGATAAATCAGATGAAATAGACAAAGTGGAGCGCAAAGTAATAAATGAAATTAAGATTTTGACAGATGCCGGATTTATTGATGAGGCCACTGCACAGAAGCTCAAGCCAGTTGGATCATCCACGCCAAAAATGTATGGATTACCAAAAACACACAAAAATGGTTGTCCTCTGAGGCCAATTTATCAATGGTAAATTCTCTATTTCATGCACTAGTGAAATGGCTAGTTCGTTTACTTGAACCATTACGTAAACTACTAGGTAATTATTCGGTTGCCGATTCGTTTGAGTTTGTAAACAAAATTCAAGATATAAATGTTAAAAACAAGATTATGGTATCTTTTGATGTTACGTCTTTGTTTACAAATGTTCCAATTGATGAAACCATTGACATTATAGTCAAAGCGGTAGAACACGACATATTACCATCGCCGGTGCCAGGTCACACTCTACGCAAGCTTATCTTATTATGCACGAAAGACGTACGGTTTCGTTTTAATCGAAGCATCTACAAACAGACTGATGGTGTGGCAATGGGAAGCCCCTTATCTCCAGTGTTGGCTGAGATTTTTCTAGGGCACCTAGAGAACACATCATTGAAGAGTAACATAAGTAAATGTGCTCAATATACACGGTACATGGATGATATATTTCTTGTCCTTAAGAACAGGTCGCAATCACGAACACTGCTTCAAAGTTTCAACAAAGCACATAAGAATATCGGCTTAACGTCAGAGCACGAGAAAGATGATAGTCTGCCTTTCCTAGATTTACTATTAAAGAAAGAAACTGATGGTAAATTAAACAGAACAATTTACCATAAACCAACATGGTCTGCACAGTATTTGCATTACAGCAGTTTTGTGCCGTTTCAATATAAATTATCAACAGTTCGTGGTTGCTTTTCAAGAATTGACAGGTTGGTTAGTCAAGATTCAAAAGAAAATGAATATAATAAAGCAATTAACGATTTAATGTCTAATGGCTATCCCAGACAATTAATTGAATCAATTATTAAAATGGGAATTAAACAGAAACAGACGTATTACGGACCACCTGAACATCCCGTTTAAGGGGGAAACAGCTGTCCGAAAAGCACAAAAGAAATTTGAAGCGGCATTAACACGCACATTTAATGCAGCTAAACTACGAGTGTTATTTAAGGTCACACACTTGCGTTACCAGCAATAAAAGAGAAACAGCCGTTAATGTCGACATCTAATATTATTTACCAATATACACGCGCAAGTTGTCGATCAACTTACGTTGGCCGATCGACCAGACGGTTAATTACTCGAATGAGAGAACATTGCAACTTAAATGCCTGTTTCAAATCAAATGGTGAATACACATCTGCAATTGCACAACACATCGTTGAAGCATCGCACGTATGTTCTCCAGACGTAGCATTTAAAATAATTACTAAATGCAATAACAAAAAGGAGTTAGCTACATTCGCAGCTTTATGGATAAACAAACTGCAGCCGGATTTATGCAAGCGAAACAAGTTCAATCATTGAGCTTGAACTGGAGATGACGCACACAATTTATTGGTTGTTCCTTTATTTCACACTCTCTCCATGTTTATATCTTTCTATCATAATTAAACGAACATTGGTTGCGCGGATTGTGATAACAATTATTATAATCAGGGTTGCGGACTTGATATAAACACCTGACCCATTAATTACTTAAATATGTCAGTATAAACTAAGAATTGTATAGTGTAGAAAAGGCAATTCATCCAGTAGACCGGTTTCGTCCTTATTGGGAACTCATCATGTACTGGCCAGAATTTGCCGCGGACAGGACTCGAACCTGGGCACGTCTGCTTCGGTATCTGGTGCTCTAACCACTGAGCCATCCTGCCGCACACTACACTGCACACACTTTTCAGTTATATACTAACTAATGTAACTTGGTTAGTCTATTTTTCCTTTAGGTGGAGCTCATATGACATCCATTTAGACCCAAAGTTCCAACTAACATGTTTTTCCTTTCAATTTAAATAAAGTGATGTTCATTTAAAGATACTTGAGAAGATAATGAGAAAGAAGCGTTTCTTGTATCTGATAAAATTTCTTTTTGTTTTTGCACATGGGAAGGGTACTATGAATATATATATATATATATATATATATATATATATATATATATATATATATATATATATGGTTATTTTTTTCTTGTATGTACAGAACACCATTTTCAGTTTACCAATCATATTTACTGGCGTTCGTAATGTCATATTAAGAATAGTCCTTAATGTCGTAAATTAGATCATTTTTCTAGATCATTCTTTTGTCGTTTGTTTCGGTAATTATTAACATAAACAATAAATTAAAATTCCTGGGAGTTGATGTGCGAACAACTAAAGCGTTCAATACTGAGTGTCATGGTCTTGTAAAACGCACACATCGCGAGTTACAGGCGGCGCTATATGCGTTTAGTGAACAATCCGACTGGTTCATTCCACTCCCACAAGTACTACTCGGTAAGTAATCGAGGTATCGCGATAGTATATAAGCATCAGTTTCACAGCTCAGTTTTGGTTATAGTTCGCATCTACCGGCAGATTTAATGAGCGGTTTTGTAGTTAGTGAAGAAACACCAGTGGCTGAAGTTAGTCAATTGCTTCAACGTGTTCTAAAGTCTGCGTGTGCAACTAACGAGTGAACACCATCTGAAAGCGTTAAGCACACGAAAAAAAGCCTATGTCCACTTAGACGCTGTTCGGTCGCTGTTAAAGCAAGAATATGCCGGACCTCGTCCAGTAATCAAACGTGGTCCGAAGTCTTTCGTGATTGACTGTAATAGAAATCGTAAACCAGTGTCCATAGATCAATTATAAAATCTGTATTTGAGTTCCGGGATAGGACAAAAATGTGAACGTGTTGTGATAATAGTCAAGAACAATAACCACCATTATGTCAAGACTCAACGAGTACTTCAAAGCCTAAAGAGCAAATTGACATTCTTACTGTGTTTATCGAAAAATCAAAATAGATTGACTAGTTGACGGCGCGGCATATATATATATTCATTGTTCCCTTCTTGTGTGCAAAAACAAAAAGAAATTTTATCAGATATAAGAAAATTTTCTTTCTCATGGTCTTCTCAAATATCTACTCATGAACATATCTTTATATATAAATTGGAAAGCAAAACAAGATAGAAATATGTGAACATAGAGAGAGTGTGGAAAATAGAAACCAATCTCTATGTTCAAATATTTCTATCTTGTTTTGCTTTCCAATTTATATATAAAGATATGTTCATGAGTAGATATTTGAGAAGACCATGAGAAAGAAAATTTTCTTATATCTGATAAAATTTCTTTTTGTTTTTGCACACAAGAAGGGAACAATGAATTTTATTAAAGCTCGCATTTCAAAAGAATATATATATATATATATATATATATATATATATATATATATATATATATATATATATAATATAATATAATATAATATGCTGTCAGCGTTATTACAAGCATAAGGAAAATCAATATACAATCACTGAATTTCGGAAACAGACAGATTCAAGTACAAGAATGCTTTTTTGAAATTGGGCTATTTTTATTTCAGTACGTTAAGTGTGCCCAATAGAAACATGTTGAATCCTACTGCCTAAAATTGATTTTATTGGTGTTAATGAAAGATAACAAGCTTCGCGTTTTTATAAGTTGTTTAAAAATGAAAAAGGTTTACGTGCTATATGGTGGTATGATTGATTTTCGATTAGTTTTTTAGCCGAAACTATGCATGCATAACTTGTATGTTTTTAATCCCCTTACGGACACTGAGACGCTTCTGTCACCCAAATTCATAAACATAAAACGTGCTCACACACAAGCAAATAAGCAACCACACACACACACATACACACACACACACATATATATATATATATATATACATATATATATATATATATATATATATATATATATATATATATATATATGTGTGTGTGTGTGTGTGTGTGTGCGTGTGTGTGCGTGTGTGTTATTACCAATTTAACAGTGTTGTTCCGTAGCCACATTAGACGTATAAATGACTGAAGGAAGCTTAGACTCAGTCTAGATCTTCCAAAAGTCTAGGCATTATTGTAAGTCATATAAATGTGTTGCAAGTCAGTTTCGTTTGGCGAACAGGACATGATATCTATCCAATAAAAATATCGTTTTATTGTTTACTTTTTTATGTTGCTATATAGTATAGATTTTATACTTCTTCGGCATGAGTAACGTATTCTTTTCAGAAATGCATATTTAAACTTGCATATACTTCATTTGTGTCATGTATTAGACATGACTGTTTATATTAATTGAAATATATGTATTTGTTAATATTTAGCACTTATTCACGTTAGCACTATTATCAATTTGTGCAGTTTGTAAAATAGTCGGCAGTCATTTTCGCTAAGAATTTTAATATTTACGAATTAAAAATTATGAAAAAATTGTTTAGTTATGAAGTATTATGGAAATGTAAAGCATAAGTTTCCTCTTATTTAAATCAATTGTGAGAGCTTGAAGTAAACACCATTGTATTTAACCACTCGTCGAACAACATAACAAGACTACCGCCAGTCGCAACGTACTGACGTGTTTCAACCTTCCCTGATCATCATAATAGTGCGACGGCACACTGACTACTGAAGATCAAACCGCAATTCATATATTTGGAAAGGAAAAATAGATATGCGGCTCTCACTTCTTTTAGTCTCGCATAGATTGCACGTAACTGCAAATGTCGGCTGCATTATTTCTATGCATTTACCGACATTAACTTTCTGCTGCTTTCATCACATGTACTTAAATTGTTTAATTAAAAATTCACTATTTGCTCGGGTGATGATAAAAATTCACTAAATCGATTTGCGAGCTTGAAGTAAATATCAATCCCATAGCATTTAATCTGTCGCAAAACATAGCAAAACGACGTTTTCTGATCATCATCAGAGCACGATGGTAAACTAACTAGCGTGGATGCATCCGAGACGCATATATATATATATATATATATATATATATATATATATATATATATATATATAAAAGATAAAGATAGATATACACGATCAATGATTGGTCAGTTTATCCACGCTGTTTTTGTAATACTTTTGCACTACGTGTTATGCTTTATAGTGGAGTCTCTTGTCGATTAGCGATTTTTATCACGAAGACCTAATTTTACGACATTTCTCTCCTTCGAATTACGCTTTTTGACTAAATTCCTTTATTGAAATAAATTGCTTTACAGAAAAAATTTTTTATTGAACTTGATAAATATCCGCAGGGAAATACCTGGGAAACTTAAATTTGCGTGATATCACAATATTAATATTGAGTGACTGCAGAGCGCTTTTTTGCCTTGTCTATGGAACAAATAAAGGTAAACCGACTATTTTGCTGTGGTTATATGCAGGTTGATATGCATCATTTGACAATATTTCGGTGTTTCAAACTTAAGAGACAAGCATGCATGTCGCACCTAGTAACTTTGTAGCGTTGGTACATATTAAATAAAGTTTGTTCCAATTAGTCTCATTGTGAATGAACTTATGCTATGTTTACTAATATTAATGTAGACAAAATACGAGTGTTATTTAGGGTACACTTGCATTTACCCCAAGGTCAAAATGAATCAACCGTTAATGTCGAGCTCAAATATTATTTAACAACATAAATGCGCAAGTTCTCGATCAACCTACGTAGGCCGATCGATCAGAAATTATTACTCGAATGCGAAAACAATGAAACTTAAACGCCTTTTTTAAGCAAACTGTGAATACAAGTCTGCAAGTGCGCAACAAATCGTTGTAGCCTTACATGCATGTTCTACAGAGGTAACATTTAAGATAGTTGCTAAATGCAATAACAGAAGGGAGTCACCCGTATGTGAAATTTTACGGATAAATAAATCGCAGCCGGGTTTATGCAAGCAGAAGAAGCATTTTCGGTCATTAATCTTGAACTGGAGGTAATGCACTCAATTGATTGGTTGCTCCATTATTGCACACTCTCTCCATGTTTATATTTGGTCTTTCAATTCCTATATTATGAAATGCTCATTTGTAGATACTTGAGTAGACTATAAGAAAGAAACGGTTCTTGTACCTGATTAAATTTATTTTTCTCTTTTCACATGGAAAGAGTACTATGACTAGTATTACTTTAATATGCATACTTTTGAGTTATTGGTTAGTCCAATTTTCCTTCGTAACTTGATCACACACATACACGCGCATATATATATATATATATATATATATATATATATATATATATATATATATATATATAGAGAGAGAGAGAGAGGGAGAGAGAGAGAGAGAAAAGGGGAAAAGAGAGATTATCGACAAGATTAACCCAGAACATTGGTCAACAAGACCTGTTGCGCCCTTGTTAGGCACAATTGCTGTGGTCACACTTTAAATCTTGAGCTTTTGCTTCAGTGTCTTACAACTCATCTACTATGCCACCGAATTCATGTATCACGTACATTTCAAATATATAACACCTTATGTGTTTTGGTCAGTCTTTTCGTCAAGTTGATCCTATTGTATGTGGCTTTTGACCTAAAATTCAAAGTTTTTTCTTCGATCTACTAGAAAACAGATGCTATGCAACCTAGGGAAGAACAATAGAACAAAATTATAATTATATGATTTGTTTATACGTATTTCGTCAGTATACGCTAATCTATGCACGAGATAGCAAATGCGTTTCATAAAGTGGACCGGCTTTGGTATTATTGTATATTTCGGCAAAATGTAATTTTTTGTTTCTTGGTCAGCCTTTATCTCATCTTGATGCTTTTGTGCATCGCTGTCAACGTGAAGTTCCAACTAGTCTACTCAGATTTGTTTTTGTATGAAGAAATCTACGCAATCTAACGAAGTGATGTAGAATTTAAGTACGTAATAACAATAAATGATTATATGTATAATTTTATTAAAAACTAAGCAATCCATTCATCAAATAGAGCGGTTTTGTCCTTGTTGAGCATTCATCAATTTCTTGCTTGAATTCACTTTATAGTTTTGCATCTCATCCATATATATATATATATATATATATATAATATATATACATATATATATATATATATATATATATATATGTATTAGCGTACATCAATCGGTATACAAATTTTATTCATGATGACGTTGCCATATATCTCTGGTTCTGTATGGACTAATTGCCACTGGTAAAGTCATGCAAACGTAAATGAATATATGCTAGTTATTTTCAAGCAAGAACCTATAAATGTTATAAACCGAGGCAGACTGGTTGCGCTACTCTTGTAGTATCGGAACGTAATTAGCATAGACATTTGGGAATATTGCTGTTTTTAATTAACAATTCACTTGTTCGAATACGAAATGATGACTTGAATGCTGTTGTTCCCTAGTTGATTGAATCTTTTTGTGCATTTCCTTCGCTGAAAGCTTTTTACAGTTTATGGTCATCCACATTTCCTTTGAGAACAATACATTCATTGGAACAAATATGGACAAAAATTTGTGCGATTTCTGATGCTTTTCATGCTAAAATTCGAACTACAATGAATTATTGGATTTTATCAGACACATTTACTAAAATAGCATCACATTCGTCAAACAACAGTTCCTTGTGTTTATATAAGTCGCCGTTGACTGAATATAAGTAAATAAACATTTGTTGTGCTGGCGGTGATAACAGATAATTAAATCAAGGTTGCGATCTTGATATAAACACCTGTCCTGTTATGTAAATACATTTTTCAGTATAAACTAAGCATTGTATAATGTAGAAAATGCAATTTATCCAGTGGACCAGTTTCGGCCGCGGCATTTTCTGGACAGTACGTGATGAGTTCCCAATAAGGACGAAACCGGTCTACTGGATGAATTATCTTTTCTACATTATATAAGGCTTAGTTCATACTGGAAAATGTATGTACATAATGTGACAGGTGTTTATATCAAGATAGCAGCCTTGATTTAATTAATTGTAGTACACGTAACTGAACGAAGTA